>JAQGBT010001316.1:0-33536 GCA_034698585.1 Disparrhopalites patrizii
AGAGGGAGAGGGAGAGGGCTCAGCCCATGTAAAGGTGGTTGAAGGGTGAAGTGAAAGTATAGCTATGTATTAGTATATGTGTAGGTGGAGTGTGTGTGGTGTGTGGTGTGTGGTGTGTGGGGAGGAGTGGATAGGGGAAGTGAAGGGAGTGGGAGCAGAGAGGCTGTTTGTTGGTGTTGGTGTGAGGATTTGAAGTGAATGTGGTGGAAGGTGAAGCTCAGTCACTCGCAAGCCGGGCTTCCGTCTACACTGCCTCCACGCTCCTCGTCCCTCCGCAGCACTTCGCACGAAGAGAGCCAGCAGAAGCGAAAGTGATATATCAACCCCCACAATTCTCCGTGTTATTTCCCCCGATTTCTATTGTCATACCCTTCGTCAAATTCCTCGTCCACTTCCTCACCCCTTTTTTCTTCATTTGTTCTGACTGTCGCCAAAAAATATCCGGCCAGTCAAAAAGTGCTTACTTTACCACTGGAAATTTATGTGTTTGGATGTAAAAATCAACGTTCGTTGGATTTGATTATTCAGAATCCCCACCCCAACTCTCTTGTCCTCCCGCCGTGTTTCCTTCCAATCTTCCCCGAATCTTCAACAGCAGTGGACTGTGAGCTGTGAATGTTTAAGAAGTTGAAGACGGCTCTAAAGGTGGGATTTAATTGTTAAATGTCGACGGATTTAGTGGTGAACAATTTCAACGTGCGCCTTGGAAAATTGATTGCTTCTTGCGGCAAATGAGTTCACCTTTTGAAAGAAGCATAGTATGTAGGGATTCATGCAAGGTCTGCTTGTCCTTACAAACCAAGGGAGTCCTGCCCTCTCTTAGTTCGTCCGCACTGTCATTAGTAAAATAGAGATTTGAAATTGGAAAGCCGTTACCCACCAATGATTTTTCAATTCAAACTGGACCACCCCAATTACCAGGTAAACATTGTTCCTATGTACATACGTATAATATTCCAAGAATTTTTTTGGCTCTCCTGAGATCATGGCTACAGCCTTTTAGCTGGTGAAAAATGACTCCCTCATACTTAGAAATTGTATCGGCTATTACCATTCTTTCTCGTCACTTTATAAAAGGACGCAGGAACAACTTATAAGCCTAATATATGCCCCCCGGAAAAAAATAATACCACTTCATTCATACAATCATAAATCTGAGTTTATAGCACTCCTCCACATTATTATTCCAATCTTACCTTATAGTTCGAGTCTCATTTCTCTCTTGATTTCACTGAAATTGAATTATCCAGATGCACTGTCAGCCCCCTCTGTAACTTAGGACGGAAGAGAATTACTATGAAAAATTGGAAAAGAGAGCATGAGTGAGAAACGCTCCCCAAACATGCTCTTTTTCCTTTGACAAAGAGAACACAATAAATAGATATATTCATGAGACCCCCACTGCTCACTTTATTTACTTTGTTAATGGGGGAAAGTACAAAAAACGTTCGAGTCAACCTTGCAGGGTGCACATTTAAGACATTTGATTGTCTTGAACACGGTGCACATTTCAGTGGTAAATATTATAATTTCTAGACATGTAATAAACCTGATCACACCAGTAAATATAATGTTTCCCATCGGAGCAGCAAAATCGTATCATCATTTTGAAAACGACAGAGCTAAACAATAAATCGTGCAAGACACTGACAAAGGACAAGCATTTCCCCCTTGAATTTGTGTAACCAATGAAAAGAAGTGCAACAACGACCTGTGAGGCAAACTTGAGGGTATCTCTGATGTCATTATTGACATGTTACTCGTTAAGCTACAAGTATGTGCACATCCACATGTGAGTGCATCCACTAGCCACAAAGGCATCGCTACTTTGGGTTCACGTAGAGCGCAGATAGCCATTTCTTCGTCTCGTGTCCTGTGCGCGTGGAGACGAGTTGCAAAAGCGTTTCAAATTTGAAACACCGGACAATGCTGGTCTAAGGAAAACCCCGAGACATCAACGTTAAGATTAAATCAAGTCCTATACTCTCCTACTACAACCCAGCCCACATCAAACTCTCAATTATTAAGTAGTTTTTACACACATGCGTGCGTCTGCTTGTAAATAATGACGGATTAACCGGATGTTAACGATTCCGGTTTTCCGAAAGCATCGTTTAGAATCTGAGAATAAGAGATGCTCATAAATGTTGTAATTGTCATGTGTGTTTTCGGAGGCCATCTCAGAATCCAAATCACTTCCTTCCCCTCCACCAACCAAGGTGCAATGCGATTGAGTTATGACGCAAGAGTGTGAATGCCCCAGGAAATGAGGACGCTTCACCATACGTTTGTCTTGGATGGAAAGGGGAAAATAAGAAAAGAGAAACAAGGATGAGAATGAACTGTTGACCAGCAACCAGAGGGAGACGATGGGTGTGGAGAGGGAGTGAAGACAGGAGAAATAGGGACTCTGAATGTTGGAGCTGGGAGTAGATAGAAAGGTGGGAATAGTAATATTAATGACTCTCACACACGCCAAGGGGCAGGAGAGAGGTGTCAATCACTCATCAATCAATTAGTGGTCAATCAAGTACGCCATGACGTTACACATGAGCGGATTGTATAGAATAATAATTATTCTTTAAAAATCCTTTGGTGCCACACACAAAGATTAATTATTCCTCGCAGCCTGGCCCACTCAGGGCGACTCACATCTCTCGTAGGGATTAGTGAGAGTGTCTCATCATATTTTGTGGCACCAGTTTGTGCACAAGATTATATGTAACTCCAAAAAAAATTAACCAAACAGTCAAGTACTATTTTGTGACAAGGCACTCTTCTTCATCTACCCCATAATTCATTCGATGAATTTGGACAGGACTGCGTCAGCCAATATTTTATGCCATTTACTTTGTTACGAATTACATTGTAATTCTTATTCTCCCCCCCCCAATGAGCACGGTGTGCAGAGATACCTTGTACTTTTATTACTCCTGACCTTTGTGTCTTGGTGGTTGGAGGTGGACGTAGCTTCCACGTGATATTTCTTGGGCTGTTTTTACTACTTACTTGATTTGCCATTCTTGTACCCATCCTTTAGCTTTATCTCAACCCGCAACTGTATTACAGACTTATACATCGTTTCTTATGGAATACAAACATGAGCAGTGAGCAGAACATTCACGACATTACTCAATTTGACGAAAGAAGCCTTTCTGTTACTGCATTTTCGTGGAAGCAATCAGAATGTTTTATTGCTCCTTGAGGATCAAATCGGAATGATCAAATCTAACACATAAAATGTATGCACAAATCTTCCTGGTGAGGGCCACTTTAACCTCTCGTAGAATTAATGTTAATTTGCTATCTTCTTAACTGCCATGGAAGGAGTTACCTCAGATTTGTCAAAACTGGGAAAGACAAAAGGAATGACATTGGAATTTATGGACGATATCATCTTGGAATGGACTGTACAGGACTGCCGAGTGACTTTTGGCTAGAAAAGCGCTTACACAAGTGCATGGCCATACAAGAAATTGGTGATTTTTTCTCAGACCATGAGTGACAAGTGCTTATCAGAAGCAATTAATTAATTATCTCTGCAGTTTGCTACCTGTTCAAGAGGCCGAGAAGGAGAGTGGCTGCCTTCTTTAAAGGATATCGTTGCCCAAATTAGTGGCTCTCACATGCATTTACTTTACCGTTGAAACATCTCCAAAATTCCTCTCCACCTTCAACTCCGCATGCCCTTTTTCTTGAGCTTCTCTTAAAAAGGCCAGGTGGAAGCGCAATATTACTTTACACTCGTTCACAAAAACTTGGGTCTTCTTGGCTCTGTGCTTTACTAAATAGCGGGAGAAAAATCAAAATGGTGTTAACACCATTAAAAGGCAGCAAGGGGAGGAGAGAGAGAGACTAGGGACAGGTTTTCTCCATGTCAACCACTCGTTACTCTCACATACCTTTTAACTTTACAACTCTTTTGTCTCTTTTGCTCTTACCCCAACCGTATTCCTTCCTGCTTCTTCCTCCCACATCGTCGGAAAAGCTCTCGAGTAAATGTAATTTTAAACTAACATATGTATTTCGATAAAAACAAGAAATAAGTCGAACAGGTGATTAGAAAACTTGGGAAAACTCCTACTGCTTTCGTTTTTTTCGAAAAGAAACTTTGCTGCAACCATTTCTCCACGCTTGTTTCGCGGAGAATGTTGCTCGTACGAGCGAACAAGCAAACCCATAATTTTGGGTCTTTTTTCCCACAGTTTTAATGATTAAACAGTAGCAAAAAACCGCCAAGTATGCACCTCTGCTAAGTATTTCTGTCCAACTGGGACTTGTTATAAAAAATCCTACAAACTTGTCAAAAAATGTTTCTCTGTCTGTTATTTGTTCGTGCCCGAGTATGCAACTGTTAATGAACTTGTACAACAAGGAAATTTAAACCCAAAGGTATAGTAGGCAGAAGATGTGCTGGAAAGGAATGGAGAGAATCCCATCTTTCAAGAGTCTGCTTCTTATTTCCACGAGACAACATCTTTCAATGGTTGAACAATTCACCCACGCTACAAGTTTTTTCTTTAATTCTTCGCCGAAAAAAGTGGCAAAGCATACGGTCCCGTATACATTTAAATAGTTTTTCTCTACAAAACCCTTCGCTATTAATTTACAACGTACATCGACATTTCCCTTTTCCATGCGCCAGAAGTTGCTGGTTTACTTGTTCCAACAATTACAAATTTAAATTTTGGATGCAAACTTTTATATAAAGGGTACGCAATGCGTAATAACTTCTGTCTCCTTTTTGTGGGCAAGTACATTATCAAGTAAATAATACCCTCAAGATATGAAGGGTTTAGAGTCAAACCAACCTAAGTCCACTCGAGCAAATTTTACAGGAAGGGCAAAAAACTGCGGCGGACAGAAAACTTTCAGCATTGCCAAATTTTTTTTCGATAAACATTTACGATAATCCACAATGACGCGTTTGCGAAATATCGCGTTTTTTATGCATTCAGTTCGGTGTACTTAGTCCGGTATGATTCTAAAATCGCGAATTTCCCATACTTAACATACAAAATACCTAGGTTTAACACAACTTTCTTCTCTCTTGTCACTCTATTTTCCGCTCTTTTGTCTATCTGTTTGCCTCTTTGTTTATCTATTTTCCTCTCTTTTGTCTTTCTTTTTCCTCTCTCTTGTCTCTATATATTTATCTCTCTTGTCTCGCTTTTTTCTCCGTTGTCTCTCGATTTTTTACTATCTTGTCTCTCTATTTTTTTCTCTGGTGTCTCTCGATTTTTTCTCTCGTGTGCCTCTATTTTTTCTCTCTCTTGTCTCTATTTTTTGTTGTTACTATTTATCTACCTGGTTGATTAATATATTTTCTCCTGTCTCTCTATTTTTCATCCCTTTTGTCTTCACATTTTTCTCCATTTCTCTCTGTATTTTCTCCACTGTATCTTAAGTCTCTCTGTTTTTCCTCTACGTATTTTCTCTCCCTTGTCTCTTCATTTTCTCTCCCGTCTCTCTATTTATATGTCTCCCGCCCAGTTTTCTCTTTAATTTTCCCTCAATTATTTACTGGAGACGCGCGAATTGGTCACTGGTGCAAATGTGGGTGTAAGCTGTAGCCCGTTATGGTTTGACTGGACTTAGTCTGGTATGACTCGAAAATGGCGATGGACTTACTCCGTTATGACACTAAAATGCAATTCGCGTACCTTTTTACATTATGTTAAGATGACCTATGACCCGCGGTAATTCAGATGAAAATTCCCATACCCTTGCTGGGTTATTTAAGAGAAAAAAATCCTTTTCGAAATGTTTGGACTTAGGGTGGTTTGACTATGGGCCCTTCATATGTAGAGGATGAGGAAACAGCGCATGGAAGGCGAAGTCTACATCTCAGACCTTTCTCCGCACTTTCTCTTGAGGGCATTCAGACAAACGACTCTCACTTCATCCGTGCGAATTACTAGAATGTAGGTATCCGCCTATGCCACCGGGAGAAAGGAGAGGAGAAAGGTGATTTCAGTCTTATTTTGGGCAACCAAGATTCACCACTCCCAACACTTGATTATACTACGTTTATAAGAGCTATTTTTAGCTCCACCTAAAAAAACTTTGGCTCAAGATCTATAATTAGAGAGCGAGAGAGAGAGAAGGAGAGAGAGTGTATGTGTGTGTGTGTGTGTGTTTGGAGTGAAAGGAAGGGTCAAGAAATTCGTTGGTGGATGCATAGAGAGGATAATGAGAAAGAGGGTGGAAGGAAGTCGGTGTAATAACGTAATAAGGGGCAAGACGAATAGGAGGCTCTCGGGAAGGAACCTGGACAGGCGAGCTCTGACCAAGCTACAGCTTCGTTCCTTCCTTTCCCTTTCATCTCCTCTCTGTCCTTCCGCCCTCACATGCCTCACATGGACACCCGCGCCGCAATGGGAAGAGTGCGACGTGTGACGTGAGAGCCTCTCCTCAAGCTTTGCATATCGTCTTTTAAGAACTAAAAGCGACTAAAAGCACCGAAGACTACTTCCAAAACTAACTGCAGGCAAAGTCTCTTAAAAGCAAAACTAAGTGACACAAAGTTTGACAACGGGATACGCTACACATGCGCTACACAAATTGGCTCAATGTTCCCACCTTGCTGCTGCCTATTAGCCCAAAAGTAATATAAATAAGATAAAACTACGCGTAGGTGCAGAATTTCATTGTGGTTCTTTTCCATTTCCGACAACAATTAGCCAGCTTATGGCGGTTTTTCCGCGTGTAGTTTAAAATTTTTGGCAATTTTCCTATTTTTTGAACTGAGCGCCGAAAGAACATCGTCTCTCATTTGACCTCTCCCTTTCTCTTTCATTTTTGTCTCTTTCTTCTACTCTAATTTTTGTCTATTTCTTCTTGTTCTATTTTTGTCACTTTTTTGAGGAAGAACGAGACGAAACGAGCAGAAGAAAAGTGACAGAAGACAGTACGGACAAAAATAAGAGGAAACAAGAGCATGCCTATACGTTACACGAAGAAATGGATAAAAATGAGATGCAAGGAAGAAATGAAAATAAAAGCTAAGAAATCGAAAAATGAGACATGAATGAAATACACAAATTGAGACGGAAGAAAGAGACGAAAATTATAGAAGAAAAAAATAAACCAAAATGAAAGCAACAACGAGACTAAAATGAGATTAAATATACAGATAAAAATAAAAGAGAAAGAAAGGGATAAAATTAGAAAGGAAGAAGGAGACCAATTGAGGGAAGAAAGAAATAGATCAACGTAATGGAGGAAAAAACAGTAAAATTAAGGAGGAAAGAAAGGCATCAAAATGAGAGAGATACATTTGAGAGTGTGAAGAAAGAGACAAAAATGAGAGAGAAGAAAGAGAAAAATGAGAGGAAATAAATAGATAAGAATATGCAGGTGTTTCACGCGCGTTGCATCGCTTGCATGTATGTTATACGCACGGAGTAAAATGGGGGAAAATAAAAATTTGCAAAGGGGCGAGGGACCCTTTTGGTGGCGCCAATTTCCTATGTTAAATCCCATTTAAAAAATTCGGGCGAGCGCCATGCGTGATTTTCAAAATGACCTCAGAGGTGAAGAACGCAAAATGCACTCGAACTGCTTCACTCATGAGGTACCCTTGTAAGTACCTACACGTTAATGGTCGTAACTTTTCTAAAGCCAGGGGACATCTGAAAAGTGCTCCTTGTTAGGTGCTTTTAGTCACTTTCAGTTCTTAAATGACGATATGCACCACTGCTGACTTGTGCATCAAGCAAAACTCCTCTTCTTGAGTGTCCATGAGAAGCCTTTCGGAGTGCATAGAGAGAGTGGAGAGTGGACATGGACATGACTTGACGTATGCTCACCAAAGGCTTCTCCTCCGTACTATCATCCACAATGAGACCATCCATTTCCCACATAAACCTCTCAGCCCAAGTGTTTCTATGTATTATGAGCTCGTCCATAAATCAAGCGAAAAATCTTACTACTTTAATAATTTTTCACTTCTCTGTCAACTTCCTCTGCACTGGGATATTAAAAATGATTTACAAATAATTGAATTAAACAAGAAAGATGGAATCATTAAGTTCCTCATAATTTGTGGAAGGAAGAGCAGTTTTATTCTGGGGAGATATGAGGGGCATGACCCGTGAATGCCCCAAATACGGTCAGTTCATTACATGCAGATACGTAACACCCAATTTTTCGTATCGTAGATTCTGTTGTGAGTGGTCTAGGGAGGCCAGACCATTTCTACTAATCTTCTGACGGTTTAAAACAATTTCCACTCAAAAATACTATACAAAAACAATAATTAAAAACAAGAACAAAAAAGAGGAACTTGCTTTGCACAAAAAATTTGTGCAAAGCAAGTGGCGCATTGAGTCGGGGATCTCCTCTTCCACGGAATCATTATCACTCCTGAAAGAGCAAGAGAGACAGACGGAGAGAGAGGGAGACAGAAAGAGCATTTACTGGTCATCTCATTTTATGGGCTCGGGCAAGCAAGCAGTACATCGTCAATCGTCATGTGGACGCATTTATGCAGCGACCAAATAAAGAAATGGAAAGAGATCTCCAGAGGCAGGGTTAACGACGTAGAAATGTTTTTGTAGTACAATTAAAGATGTGATGAAGGACTCTTTTTTTCATTACGTACAGGAAGGGCAAACAGTTTAGTTTCTCGCTTCAAGACGTCAGCAGCGCAAATGAAAAAAAAAAACAAATTGAATGAGTACACGTTTTTCACAACGTCTCTCCCACTTGTCCCAAGGGTCAATGTTAAGGATACTAATAAAAATTCACGCAGAAAAGTCTAGTGCAAAAATTGAAGGAAAAAACTTTTCGGGTTCGTAGTTTGCAGAAAAAGATTCGGAGGATTTTGTTCTTTGAAAAAATCCTAACCAACGGCTTTAAAAATCCTCGTCTAAAGCAAAACAAGAATAGCTTATGTATAGTAAAACAATGGACTATACTTTGAACAGATCCTGCTTACAAGGGTGAAAATGGAAGGGGAGGAATGGCTACTGTGTAGACATGTGTTGGTGCACACACTGCGTAGGTTCGTTGCGGGGGAATTCTCTCCTTTGCAAGATTACATAATTCTTTTGTAGAACAAACTATTATTAATGTCGCTTACTCCACTACTCAAAGTCAGAAGTTGTGTGTGAGAAAAGCTGAGAATATATACGAAGCGGAAGGCAGCGGGATCATAGAAACCAAAAATTGACTTGTACATACATAGATTTACCGTGGGCGGAGGAAAAAATTCGGACTCTGTAAAGGGGGAAACGAATTAAAAAGGAGGAGTGGGAGGAGGGAGCTCACGTGTTTCGTCCATATCGTTTACCCAACCGCTTCCGATTTGTTTATCATGCCCGCTTTTAAACCTAATTTTGTTTCTCTTTCGGCTCCAAAACCTATTATTTTTCCATGTGTGCTAAGGTGTGCCCGCTGCCCACCCTTACTGTTCTTCTTCCAAAGAAAGCGAGGAACACAACCAAAAAGCTAAAGAAGACGGAATGAGTTTTTCGTATCTTTTGGAGCACAGGCAGAAAGACTATAGAATAAGGCTTGGTTGTGAGAGAATGCACGCAATGTGTTACAAGCCCGGTCTGCCGGGTTTGCATTCTGCAGATGACATTGCATGCAAGGAGGTGATTCATGGGAAACACTTCTCCCTCCTTCTTATTCTATAATCATCCCTTCTTACCTTCTATTCCATATTACACCACTCGTTTTTTTAGAAAATCATTATCTTAAAAAGGGCGGTCAACCCTTTATGATTACGAACATGTTCTTCCTAATAGCAGATAGCTCTTGCGCTTACATCAAAGAGGAGGAAGACAGCACATTTTGCATTCAGCGCCAAAAAAAACTCACTGCTACACTGCCATCCGACTGACCAAGTCTACAGGGAACCTAGGATTTAAGGGGAGACGTGGGTGGTGGAAATATATCGTGATAACTGGAGCTCCAACGGTAATCACTTTACATCTACATCATATCCGGGAAGAAGGCAAGTACTCTCTGACAAAGGAGAAACAAGTCCATAGTGACTGGTGGAAGGAAGTGATATAGGTTTCTCAAGCAGACGTTTCCTATAAGACACCCAAAGGAGAAGGAAAAGTGGTGGGGGAGAGAAATAAAAAACGTGGTCGAGCTTCAGCAGCGACATAATAAGTGGCCGTAAAAGAAATGTTGACATTAAACAAGGACGGGAAGAAGGGGAGAGCCAGAAGCGAGAGAGAGCTGGAAGATGGAATAAAAGGAAATCGTGCTGGATGAAAAAAAGTACCGGGAGGATTTAACATAATGTAATTACGTGGAATCATCTGGAAGGCAGGGCAATAGGTGGGTGCAGGGAGGGAAGGGCAGGATAAATCCCGGCCGACGAGTGCCTATACATATTATGGATGCACAAGTACGGAGAAATTGGAGGGATTTGCCTGAGCAGGGAATCAAAGGGGGGAGATTTGTTTGAAAAAACTTCTGTCCTCACACCTTCCTCCATTCTTTCTCTGCACGTCCTTCCCATCCCATTTAGGCATGCCTCTCGCATCTCTCTCCCTCAAAAACTTTCTCCTCCGCAACAATCTCAATATTTCCCTCTCCCACTCCGTCATTTCCCAATGTTCTCTGGCCTTATGCTCCTAACTCGCTCTCTATCCCTCTTTCCCTCTCTCTCTCGTCACCCATCCACTCTGTCCTTCGCCCAAAATACCTAGAAAAGTTTGCCACTGAAGAAAAAATCAATGGCACATCGTCTGAGATTTTGAAATACTGCGACAAATATTCCCTTTAGCAGCCCTTGTTGCTGAGGCATTAAGTGCTGAGGCATTTATTGTTAGCATTATTTACTTACTTCACAAGTCAGGGAAATGCTCCCGGAACCTATCATTAGAGAGGAAATGGTATTATTTGACTCGTTCCTTTCACTTGCATTGCTACGTACAGACAATGCCAACTGCCAACAGTACGAGGTTGATAGCCTAATCATAGCCAGGGCGAATCCTGCCGACAATCTCCCTCTTCCGCGAGACATTGCGCAAAAGGCTTTCAGTGACATTCCTTCCTAATCACTAGATTTCTGTATTTCTCGGCCAACTTCCCCGCTCTCATCTATTTTGAATGGATTGACAGGTACACCCATGGAGGCTCCCTTCCTCCACCTCCGACAACTACCCCTCACCGAGCCACATTCATGCCATGTACACAATTGAATGATGCCACTGAAGACTAATCAGGCTCCGTGCTGCGCACCAAAAGAAAAACAAAGAACCACTCTAAATAACCACTGTAAATAACCACTCTTCCAATTACCCTTAATCGCCGTGATATCTAATAAGCAGACAGCAGGAGCACCTGCTTTTTCCATTGTCAATTTTATATTCCAACAATAACCACAATAATAATAATAATCCTTGAATCTCTGATCCAAAAATCCCCTTTATAGAGGTCAGTGCGTAGTCACCTGAAACGTCTTAAAAAAGCGGTTTTATAGTCAACTGAAGAAGACACGTATAATTGTGTAAACTATTTTTTCCACGACGGATTACGCGTGCATATTCTCTGAAGCAATTCATTATATACGCGATGAATTGTTCACAGAAACTCACTCCACCAGTTTTGGGAGCACATGTTTTTTTTTGTTTTACGGGGAAAAAAGAATGTATTTTATAAGGATAGTAATTGTAATGTGTGTCTTACAGGGCGCTGTATCCCTAGATACAAGGAATTTTCTCTCTCTCTCTAGAAAGTCACGACACGAGCGCATAAATAAACCGTCCGGCTCCTTTTTATCGCGAAGGACAATCTATTACATTCGCGTACGCAAATAATTCCCAACCATCAGCTTTTCAGTAGTAATAGTAGGAGGACTCCTAATACTATAACTATTCCCAACTTTGTCGCACTCCAAGAGGAGGACAATCTCCGAGTCCCACAAAAAAACAAACGCTGGGGCCATTTTCACATGAGTTGGTCCACGAAACTTATTATTTCTTCGTGCATGGTGAGATGCAATTAATTACACAAAAGGGCAATGAGTGCTTAGGAAATTATTGTTTTCTTTTGTTTTTAATGCTATTAAGCAGGTCCTTTTAATTATTCACTCCACATTTATGATTGCATTGAACCACCGAAATGTTTTGAGTGACTACATATTCTGTATGCGCTGAATAATAATGTATCGCATTTAAACGTGTACAGGCTGTACAATGACGACATGTTTGCATTATACGAATATTAAATACACAAATTCAAGGGCTCTCAAAGGGGCAAAATATGCAGGATGAAAAGGAATAGAGAAAGCAGGAAAAAGTCACAAGCAACTTAGGATAATCCATTCTTTTTCTCCTACAAAGCAGACATACCGAGCAAACGTACTCATTCTACAGACGTTGACAGCTTCATTTATGAAAAAGACAACTTTTGATAGGAAACAGAGCTTTCATGGAGAAAAACAAGTGGCAGGAGAAGGAAATTAATAGATATGTACAGGAAGGGATCAAGATGAATCGGTGACTCTGACTGTGAATGAGAGACTCGTTGAAAGTGAAGGATTAGGCTTTTCACAGAAGCAGGAAATGGAGAACCATGAAGCCAAAATCAGCCAAACCACAAAGACAGAGGGAGGTGGGGGAAGTGAAAAGCCATGGTTTTACTAATAAACAGTCTCTGCAGAAAAAAACCTTAATACAGCTACCCAGCGAGGAAAGTGTAAAGAAAAGAGAGAGAGGACAGATGGAAGTTGGGAGGGGAAATAATAATATCTACATTCATTTGACGACAAAAACAGAGTTTTCGTTTTCGGAAATGTATACAAGGAAAGGTAGAATATAATGATGGGAGAGGAGAAGGAAGGAGAGGGAGTGAGAGAGAAAAGAATTGCCTTCTAATCAATGTCATTCCCATTGTACTCCGTCTGGCCGGCTCATTTAATTCTGTCTTTTCTCTCGCTCTCCCTCTCTCTAGTCTCCTTATTGGAGCCACTGCGGAGCTTGATTTGCTACAGTGGTAAATTGCAAAAACCTGTAAAGGTAGGTACTTAAATGGTTTCTCTGCCCTCTTACATAATGTCTTGCATGCCAAGAAGGCTACAGGGGCGACATGCACACGTGCTTATTATTATGATTAAATCCTATAACGGAGTGTGTATGTGTACGTTGTACGTGTAACTCCTTCAGACAATTGGCCACTGCGAGAACAAGTGACAGTCCGCATAATCATTCCACACAATGGATGGAGTGTGCTCTGTCTCTCTCTCTCTCTCTCTCTCTCTCTCTCTTTCTCTACAATCTATCCGTCTTTGTTGTCGTCGCAGAAATGAGCCGTCAGCCATAAGCAGATTTTTAATGGACACGGAGTCACAAGTCAATACGCTTGTTCCGCTGGCTCGGGAATTCCCCCTTTATAGACAACACTAATTCCTTTTCATGGAGCACACAGTGCCTTTCCTTCACCATCAGCAGACCTTTAGAGCCATTGAGAGTCAATTCTCTCCCTCCCTCCACGCTCTCTATTCAGTATTCTGCCTTCGTGACATTGTTTCCTGACCATCCATTCAATGGAAATGGTCGTAGAGGAAAAACGCGAAAGAGCAATAGTCCATTTCGGATCTAAAATATCCAAAGGCATGGCGAAAAGAAGGAATTGTGCATAAAAAATCCCCTCTACGTGACAGTGAAGGGTGAGGAGACATTTTGGATAGGACTAGCCCCTTCCACACGTTCGCAAGTCAGCCAGCGGATCCTACACGTATGTGCTGCGGTATGAAGTAGCACCGTCGCCCTATTCAGGACTAACAAATATCAAGTCGAATACAGAAAAAACACCATTATCTGGAAAATACTTTGTGAAAGAAATATTTTCTGTGTCAAACACCAACAAACTTCGTGAAGAGAAAAGTGTTGCCCGTGCAAGCTGTGAGGGCGTACTGTGAAGTCGAGGAAAAGATGGGCCGGGAGATGATTGCGTTCTAATAATCCTATGTAGCGCGCGGGGTTTTCTTAAGGAGCGTTGCGTAATTGCCATTCGTACTATTAGCGAAGAGAAAAAGGGAAACCAGCACGTATTTCTTCCACTTTCCCTCTCCCTTTCTTTCACTTTTACTTTGGTAATGGAACCGACAACACAATTCCTTGACTTTTCCTATTATTGCTTGAAATGGATCTGCGTGGAACAAGTATAAAAAAGTAATTGTTGAGGAGAATTACTGGAAAGAAAGGAGACGGAAAAGCGTACACACGATATAGATGGGAAAAGTCAATTCTCGGCTAAACACGACTTGTCAAAGGGCAAACAATTCCCCAAGGTAATTCCCTCCGTAGGGCTGTAACAGAGAAGTTACAAGTGTTCAGCAACTTTTCACCGCTACAGCCAAGGAATAGCACAAAAAACCTTTTCTTCCCTTTTTTTCTTATTATTATTACAAACCATTCCTTATATGTATCTATAGCAGGACGAAAGGATCAGAAAAAGAAAGTCACGGTGAGGTTGATAATAATAAGTGAATGGAGAAATTCCTCCGTCTTCCTCCACGTCCCCCTCCATTCCGGACAAATGGCACGTGACATGACAAAGTATGTCTTTCTTCTCATAGCACCAGTCAGAATTTCGTTTTTTTCTTCGCGTCAAGAGAAATCCAGTTTACCATACAAAAAAATTGGTGAAGAATAAAAAAGGAGGGAAAGAAAGAGAAGCAATGGAATAGAGTGGACGGTGACTGTCGGTCGCTGGTGCAATTTTTCCTTTCCCCGTCCTCTTTTTTGAGGAGGCAAATGCAATCCATCACTTGCCCAGAGACAGAACTATCGGAAAATTTAATAAAATTAATTGCCTCTTACATATTTCCAGCTTCTTTTCCAGGGCACAGATTATATGCATTATTGAATGGAGGAACACGGTGAATTTTCTCATTTGTGGATATACTGAATAGATTGAACCACCGCCACAAAACACCAATTACCCTATAGACAAACGGAGACACGTGAGACAAATACAATGATTAATGCAGAAGAAGGTCTTCAGATCGGAGGAATTAAAGGAAAGCTAGCCAGAGAAAACAATAAAGTGACGAAAAGAGGAAAACACGGCAGTGCAGGCAAGATGAATGGCTGAGGAAAGGATTGAAAGCCTATGTATGTAAGAATAATATGGAGAAAGGACAAACGCTTGAGAACAATAACACGGAACAAGAGGCTCGAGAGAAATAAGAGAGATGGAAAGTTAAAGAGAGGAAAGTAGCAGGAAAGAGACAATACAATCAATAGAGCCGGCTTTGAATAGGGCTAAAAAAAGTGGACCCGGAGAAGGAAAATAATAGTCATGAAGTGCTCCCTCTCTTTCTCTGTTTCTCTCTTTCTTCTCCGTGTATGAATAGCCTTTCCCTTTCTTCCGGTTCTTTGGCCGAGAAACTAGAGGTGATAACTGTCAGAATCCCTTCATTTCAACGTCCCCCGCTCCGCCAAAGCCTCCCATTCCATTTTCATCCCGTCTTCTCTTTCTCCCTCCATTAAGTCATGTATGGACTACAAAAGAAAGGGAAGGAAAACAGAGAAAGCTGAGCGAACATGCTACAAGTTCTAGTGTCGAAGGGGAAAAGTTATTTTTTCCCGCCATTGTAGCCTTCGTCCCATTGTCACAATAGTCAAAGCAATAATAGGGAAACTTTGTCCTTTCCCCCTATTATTTACTATTTCGGTTTATTTTCTCTCGAAAGGATCTGAAATGGAAGAACACTAATGACAGGAGAAAGTGGCCCCTCCACCGCTTAAGAGCATTAAAAAGAAAGGGAAAAAGAGCATAAAATAATGATGATGATAATAATAAAGACAATAATACTAATAATAAGTGGAGAGTCCTTCAAGTGGAGACTGTTGAGGGGAAAGGCGAAATGCTGCATTATTTGGCAACAGCAATGGAGACTCTGGGCGGAGAGAAAGTAAGAGTGGGAGAAGTAAACAAGGGAAAGGATGCGGAGGAGAAAGAAGAAATTACATTTTTGTTACCACAAGTGGGAATACGAGCATAAAAGCACACGAGTCACGTATGTCTCCTACGCTGATTATGCTCTGCAAGGGAAACACGGCAACCCTTTCCACTTTCTTATTCGTCCTCGCCAAGACCGGAGAGGAATTACTTTTCCCTGCCTTTTGGCCTTTTCTAATTTATATAAAAACCAGGAATTCCTAAGGGACTTCATATTCAAATTGGGAGGCCTAGCTCAAGTGCTGTCCAACAACCACATTCTACTCCCATTTCATGCACCCACACAATTCTTACGCCAAATGATGAGCCATTTCCTCGTCCCTAAGCTTTCCCTCATCACTCTCCCACAAACTTTCCTTCCTACACCTTAACTCTGATCGTATCCCATGTGGGACATTCAAAAACTATAGAACAATCTATTTTAAATCAACCACAGTTTCCCATTACTGCCAAATACGAACTCCAGACGAACAGTTAATAAATGATATTAGTACATCTTCATTTATCTTAATCATTTAAATTTTTAGTTCAAACGCGGTGAAGATGGCAGAGATATCTTATTATTTCCGGAATTTTGAAAAATGGAAGCAATTACTACCTCATTTCAATATATTCTAAAGCATCAAAATATCTACAAATGACAAAGATTTAAACAACAAGCTGAAAAGTTCCTGGTTCACAAAATTCGTCGGAGAAGAAATAAATAAATACACACGTAGGAGAAGGTTGTGTTACGAGAAAAGAGAAAGACATTGTTTTGGCAACCAAGACTGGTTGGGCAAAAATTTGAGCGGGGAACTTACTAGAAGAATTGTTGAAGTAAGATGTGTTAGGATACAAGCCTGGAATTGTTTGTGAAGAGAAACGATTGCTCCTCTGGAAGAGCTGTGGTGCCTCTCCTGGTCTCTTGGCCTCCTCCGTCTCCTCCGTCACCTCCCTCCTCTCTTCATCTTCCTCCGCTTGAATAATGAACCCTCACTTGTCCTCAACTCTGTCATTTACATTTCACAAAGGGAAGCATACACTCTCGCGTCCGCTCTTCCATCTCATCTCTCACATGAAGATCAGACTTGAAGGTATCTCCCTATTTTGCATAATTAATTCCATTTCCTATGCTTCTCTCTTCCTCCCCCTCTCTCTCTCATTTCATTTGCCTCTCGCTCTCTCTCTCTCTCTCTCTCTCTCTCTCTTTCTGATCTCTTCATTCAGATGATATAACGTGTAAATCTCGTTACGCCTCTACTCCTCTTCTCGTCCTCGCCCTGCTGAAACTCATAAGACGGCTGTTAATTATTTAAAAATAATTAGCAGACCCATCTTGGTACCCGCCTTTGACCTGTCACACTGCCAAAGACTAAAATTACCCTGGCTGAATGGGATGTGAGGAGGAGGGCCGTCGGATCCTCACTAAGAGCGGGAAAGCCTTTTAGTTCCCTCCCACGCTCTTATTTCCATGTGATTGAGAAGGAAAGGGGGAGGGGAGGGGAGGGCGTGCGGGGATTCTGCGACTAGTTCCATCCCACTATTTGTGGCTTCTCCGCCGCCCTCAACCTCAATTTCTCTCTCAGCCACATGCACTTAAAACAAACCTATTAATTAGTATTTGGTCAAATCCTTTAATACTACGACCAATGTTCACAAAATAGCCTGCCCGCCTCATTTCCTAGCTCCCGCCTTCCCACATCACTGGTAAAAATATTCTATTTTTATGCCCATTCCCAAATATCTCCATGTACGAGTGTACAGAGGAAAGAGACGAATCGAATCAAGTTCAAATCATAAAGGGATAAAATCTATGTAAGGTTGAACTCCTCATCTTTTATAGTGACCATCCCGAACACTTTAGCCGTGCTTTCTAAACGGTACATTGGTTCGAGGTCGACGTATCTACAGCTTCGAAAAAATCCTGATTATTGGTACATCTGTGAGCACTCCGCTTGAATCCGATTTCTACAGCTCCTAATTTGCACATGCTTAACATTTCAACCAGCTTAAGTTCTTTTCCATACGTTTCTGAGCTAGTGGATGCGGAGCGCGATAGCAACGTAGTAATTGATGATTTTACTTTGGTGACTTGGCTGATTATACCGCACCTTCTGCTCACAACGTGAAGATGTTAAAAGTATGCTACCAGTTTTTCTCTTGTCTTCTCAAGGGAGTAACGGTAAACCAGAAACCAATACACAAGGAAGAGATCAATACTTATATTATATATTTTGGTGACGACTCGCCCCGTTATTCCATACTTTTTGTTGACTGGAGAAATGGAGAGGAGAAAAGAGAGAGAATAATCGGATTTGAAATTTAGAATGTCCGATTCAGTGCTACCCCGTTCGTAGGAAGAAATAAGACAAGCTCAAGTGCTTGGAGAAAGAGAGGCTAGAAAGGGCGAAAAGAAGACACCGTCTGTGCCTATTGCCTATCTCTATACGCAATTTGTGGATGTGGATGTGGATGCTTTCCTTGCTTCGTGTTGAGAACATTAGATGAGACGGCGACGAAAGAGTTTCGGAAGAAGTTTCAAGGCTTGGGCGGGAAGGGAATTTCATCTACAAATGCGCTCGCATTCCTCGCGAACTGTTCACAACAAGCCTAATTGGTAGTATCTCCTTCCAGTGAAGGGAAATAAAGACTTTAATCTCGTGCTAAATACACGATTTAAGACTTTACTCACTTCAACTACTTCTCATCCCATTACCACAAACAATCTTTCTCTCTTGCTCTCCAAAGTCCTACCAAACTCCATTTCTCTACGACTTGCGTTTCCTTAAATAAGCCCTTAAAAATTACATGCTAAACTACTTGATAAATTCCCGTCTCCGCCTTCTCCGTGAGGAAAGGAATCTCGCCAGTTACTTCATGAGGCATTCATTGCTTCCGCGGAGGACAAACTTTCTTGTCCCTCCACCACGTACGCTTGCTCTCCTTCGAAAAAGAAAGACATGTGAGGCTCGTGCGACTCTCCGCCTCACACTATGACAAGGAGCTGGGAGGAGAGGACGACTGATTTTACAATTAGTTCCAACAACAAACAAGCGGGATGAGGTCCAGAAAAACGCCTAGACTGCCTCGTAGACATTCCCCACTGATTTCTACTTTCGTCCCACCCACAAATGGCAGGAAATCATTTGAAAAGGCAAATCAATTATAAAGCACATTTCGCTTTCTCCCGTTCCTTTGGGACGTCTGCCGGTCTGCCCATGTTGAACTCTACTGGAAGGGAGACAAGGAGTAATCTCCAGTATGTAAGGACACCTGTTCTGCAATTCTCATGGAGGAAAAACGGAGCCGGAATAAAGAAACTGGGGAAAGCATGGGGATTACTTGTGACCTGGTCCAAGTGCGTAAAAAGGACAGGAGAGGATTATGTCCCTCCTCCAATGCATGGATCCTCGCCTTCTCCCTCCACATTGCCGGAGAGTGGAAGGAAGTGAGAGGGAAGTGGCAAGTACGGAGGACTCCGTATTTCTGAAAGAATGTGTGCCTTTGGAAGAGGGGGAAAGGTGGGAAATGTGGGAAAGGTGGGAAATGTGGATAAAAGGAGAGCGGGCGGCGGAGGAGCGGAAAGCAAGAGCGTCACTACCTCCCAATGCTGAGAAGAGAGAATTCCCTGGAAGGAGCAAGCCATACAAGTGACTTTTTATTTATCCTCTCCCAGCCCCACAAATAGTGCCCAAAGAGTCTTTTTCTTTTTTCTCCTCCTCAACTAATTATACGCAAACTTCCTCTCATTCTTTCTCAGCTCTTCCTTTTGTCTTTTAAGGTGTAAAAAAAATCGCTCGCCGATCCCATCCACTTGAAGCTAATTTTGCAACCTGCGTCACACAGTCACACTCCCTTTTAATAATGCAATGAGGAAGCCTCTCCATCTCCCCATGTCGCCCCATAAATACATGCACATACATATATGTACATTAGTTTCCGCGGGAGAAAAGAACTCCATGTCCTGAGCTTTTTAACCCTTCCGCTCCTATCCTATGCATCCACATACTTTTTTAAAGCCCACCTGAAGAACATCTGGAGAAAGTTCCACACAGCTGCGTGCAAACATACATGCATAATTACTGACAGGGAAATTGAGGGAAAGGCGGACGGAACTAAGCACAAGTGGAGGCCGTGGAGGGTAGAAGTGGGATTGGACAGGGGAGAGCTGCAAGTCTCAACAGTATGGCATAGTGCATACATACGTGCAAAGGGACTGTACATCTTCCAATTCCCATACACTGCACAGAGAAGCATAGGAACAGTATGGTAAATGACTCACACAAACACAAACGAGGGACACAAACACTCTGGGAAGCGCCGAACATCATCTATTAAGTCGGAGAAGGAAAATATACCTATACACATAGAAATAGCGAAATTGATTTAATTAAATGAACGACAATTAGGTGAAGTAGAAAAGAAGCTCTTTTCGCCATGACTTCCTCGCTCCCTTCTTCCATCTCACCGAGATGTGGCTGCTGAAGCGTAAAACAAATTCAAACAAACACCGCCTATTTTCCCGCCAGACAATGGCAAAAGTGCAGAGCGAAGAGCAGGGCAAAGAGTTATTACTGTCCCAATGAACATCCGGAACTCTTCTACACTTGCAACGAGAAGAAGAGATCATCTGGAAGGAGACACAATTGAATAGCGAAGGAAATGGAGTGTGAAGACAGTTCCTTGTCGCTGCGATGTGTCAGCCCAAGTCGGCTCAAGGGTGAGGTCAACTGGGCGAGGAATCAATGTCGTTAGAATTTGCTAATCAACTGCTTTTACAACTTGTCCTTACAACACTGCAAGAAATTCGGTCAAAACATTGGGCATGAGCTAGCACACGAAAATATTGCTTCTTCGGCTGATCTCACTCTTCCCGGTACAAATTTATTCCTCAGTATTCCCGCACATTCTCTTTCTGTTGTGAGTAAAGCAGAAGTGCTGAGTCAATACTTTGTTGGCCATCCATAACATCCCCTTGAGCCTTTATTGCTCTTTCACTCATTTGTTACGTATATATGTGTACTTTCCACAACACGTCCATAAAATGTGGAGCAGCTGATTTTAACAACTTCCCCCATAAAAATCTGCGTGGAGGTGACAAGCCGTTTACACCTCCGAGGGCAGCGTTTTAACATCATTTTAAAGTGTCCGATAACAATATCCAAGTGGGTATTTGCAAACCTTTTAGCGGTATTTTAGCGGCCACCTTTTTCTTCTCCATCCAGCCCACAGTAGATTCCTATGGACTGAAAATCCTCTCGACTTTCTCTTCATATGAAACAATGAAAAACATAGCAGGAAATTCCAGAAAATAAAGGAAACGTTGAAACAGTGGGATAACTATTGTGACTTGGTGAAGTGTAAATGAGAAGGACAACGACAAAAAAAGATGTTCTGCAAGAAGTCTACATTTGCCGTTCTCGGAAAGTGGAAATGTACGTGGCGAATTTTGGTTTGGAGGATGTTCGGTATTGAGTTCGGTGGAACTAAAAAAAAATGTATGCACTCTCTCGTCTCTACTCTATGGCCGGATTAAGGGAGAAATAATATAAACAAACAAGGAAGCATGCTTTTTGTAATAAGAGAGATAAAGAGACGAACACAACTGCGTCTTATGAGATGAGTGGATGTTTTTATGATTATTTATTTATTCATGTTGGAGGGAAGGGATGGAATGGGAGAGAGAAACGGCACATGATTCAATTATCACCTTGAAACGACTGAGACCAGCTATTATTCTTGGCAAAATCATTCCTTCCCTTCTTTATTCTTCGCAGTCTCGATCAAACCTATGTATGTACATTCATACAGAGCAATCACATAAAAGCATACATTTTCACTCCCGCTCGCTTTTATCCCTCTCACAAGTCCCTGTCTCCCAACCGATGAGGACAATGTCTCAGAGTTGTAAATCAATCCCTCCCCCTCACATCCACATGCTTTCTTTCCGATACCGATACCCTCTGCAGGCTCTCTCTCCGCTAATACATATGATTGCAATGTCTCTCCAAAGCTTTCCAGGCTAATAATAAGTGACATTGCAGGAGCAGACACGCATCTTCAAGGCACGCACAACCTCTCATTTTTAATTCCTCCATACTACAACCACACACAGTGGGCCTTGCGGGCACTTTTGCCTGGGAAGCGTCTTAATTTCATCTAGTCATTTCTTGATGACGTGAGGAACATGACTTCATCTTCTATTATTATGCTCAAGAAAAAGTGTCCCCGCACAGAAGTCATATTCACGGTCCATGTATAATATGACGTGTTTCTCCTCACAACTGCACAATGTATGCAGTGGGCCAGTGAAAAAAACTGCTCCTCACGTCTCTGCCCACACCAAGATTCGATAGATGTGCCATTATTAATTTCCCTTTGGTTGTAGGGTGATTCTCTTGCGAAAACAGCATGATCATGTCATTAACATCATCCCACAAGGCTGTCAATCACTATGTAGTTGCAATTCCCGTTCTATTTTTATCCGCCGTCTCTTGTACCTTCAACAAATACTCACCACTTTGAGACGGTTACTCCGCTGGCGTCACTAAAAATATTTCCGAAGTTCCTTTAATCGTGAGCTCTGAGCACTGGCTTTCTGACAGTTTTACAGCCACGCACAATTTCATGTAGGGCGGATTGTCAATCCGGCTAAAAGGGGAATACAAAACTATATGTGACACAGACCAAGCTTTTGAATTCCCTCAATTTCGCGTCAATCTTAAATTTGATCAGCTTCCTTTCGCCACAATAATATTGAACTAGTCAACTAGTCACTCTCGAAATGGGAACTTGTAATCCCTCGTGTTGTCCGCACATTCCCCAGTAAACTTATTGCTACATACACTTTAAGTTCCTTCTCTTTCTCAGCACTGCAGTAAGGCAGTTCAGTTTCAGACAGTCCTACTGCGTTTTCTGAGCTTGGGAATTTTTCTATCTAACAAAAACAAAATGTTAGACAAAATGGAATAAAACGAAATCTAGGTCACCCTGCTATTGCTATGCATAATGACTACTGCCATCACAAAATAGCCTTTACACCAGCTTCAATCCAAGACTTGTTTCAAAACGTACTATCCCTACTCCATGCATAATTAGAAGGAAGGATGTACACAAGTAACTGTAAGTACATTATACATATATGTGTGTCTCACTCAGAGAGCCCACACACTGATTCGAAATGGATACCAAATTATGGGGCAGAGAAAAACGGAGCTAAGAAAGAGAGAGGAAGAGAGCTTCGGAGAAAGAACATAAGTCTTTTGCCTAAAATTATTAATCTGCCGTTCTGCCTGAAAATGAGACAGTAATAAATGAGTAGAGTGGAATGGAGGAAGAAAGAGTCAAGTAAGCGTTTTTGAGTCCTCTCCCTCCCTTCGTCCCAGTCTGAGCTGAGTTGATGTTTCCAGGGAGCGGAGCAGAATGGGTGGAAAGTGGAAATGTAGGGAAATGTAGGGAAGGATAGGGGAGAAGAGGAAGAAGAGGAAGAAGAGGAAGAAGAGGAAGAAGAGGAAGAAGAGGAAGAAGAGGAAGAAGAGGAAGAAGATGGAAGACGTGAAACGCCAAGTGACTAGCTCTAGCTGGAATACATTGGGACGCCTGCTTGTCCTCCACATCCAGAGGCTTTTGGTCCTTTCTTCCTCTTCCTCGTCCTTGTGCCCTGACCATGCTCTTGAAAGCATTGATGTACTTGGAGGCTCTTCTTGCCCTCTCACCCTCTCACCCTCCACTCACTACTCACTACTCACCTTCTCCCCTTCCCCTTCCAAGAACAATAATACTTGACGTGTCACGCTAAACTTTGGAGCAGGAATACAGTAGTACTCACTTAGCAGGTTACCAGTTACCAGTTACCAGTTACCAGTTACCACTATGTATATACTCTCCACTCTCCACCTAGGATTCGAATCCAATCTGAACTCACCTACATACATATTACATATGCATGTCCTCGTCTTTCAAATTTCAACCACTGCTCATCACTAACACGTCTCCCTCTCTCAATCCTCCCACTATTTCACACCCAAGTCTCTCTTCTGGTCATTTTTCTACCCGTCCCATTTCTTAGATCCCATTGTAAACAATAAACAAACTTAATAATGGTCTGCTCAAGAAAAGTACACAGAAAATGGATTGAATTTCGGACGGTTAAGACGCCTTGGATGACAGGCGTGGACAAGGAATCATGAATGGGTCTTTGATTTTCTCAGTCTGAAACAGACGGGCAGACAGAGGGAGACAGAGAGAGAGAGAGAGAGTGAGATTATTAAGGTCATTATTAAAGCATAGTTCCCTACACAATTCCTTGGCTTAATCTCCATTAATGGCAACATTTCCAACCAACTTTCGACAATGTGCTTTAATTCGGAGGAACAAAAAGACATGAGAACACGTACATACGTATTATGGTGGTGCGTATAAAGGGTCCCTGGATTGAAAAAAGACGCTCGTATACCACTCATTTCTCTGTTCAGGCTGGTTAAATAAAACAAATAGAACGAAGAGCCCTGTATTTATTTACTTTAGCTTTAGGTAACAAGACTCTCTCTCTCGGCCGTTTCGAACGGACTTGGCTTTCGAAAACGTACAAGCAATGAACTCCAAGGGAAACCAACGACCCTACCACATTCTAATCAACAACAAATACAGCGCCAGTTTGCTGAGGAACTTAACAATGGAAAAATTTGAGAGCAACTTCAATGGCCGGGATATGGATGGCTAGCATTGAGTGGAAGGTGGAAATGTAGAGTTACAGTTCCATTCAAGCCTTTCCTTGCTCAGTCGGTGGCATGGGAGACACAGAGACACTCGGTTGACTCCCCACACTCTTTTACTCCCTTTTTTGAAGTGTGTGATGAGGAAGGAAAACATCATAAATCTCTTATCCCGGTCATTACAATGTGAAATACCCCGACAGACATGAATAGACAAGCCAAAAGTACGCATTGTATACATACATATATTATATGTACAACTACGCGTACGCAATGGTCATATTAGCCTGATTGAGGCGAGCACTGCTAGTGGACCACGCACTTTTCCTTTCATAAACCCAGGGAGTGAGAGGAAGAGAGAAAACGAGAGAGAGAGAGAGAAAGAGAAATAGAGAGAGAGAGAGGGAGAGAGAGAGAAAAAGCAGAAGGGAAACATTACGTGGGATACACTTGGAGTTGTTGATAGAAGATGCATTTCACATACTAGACCAAAGTGCTATACAATCCAGACATTTACGTAAACCTATTTAATGTATACATATTACATATGGAGCAGTCCAAATATATATGAATATATATTTGATATATATGAATATATATTTGACATATGTACATATATACATACATCACAGTGCATACAAGGTCCGATGAGTGCACATTGCAGATTGCAGCACTAATAAAGGCAACACACGGGCACACATCATCTCGAAAATGTGAACGCAGCTGTGGAAAAATGACCTTTTCTGCAGTTCCTGCACGCACGTATTTAAATACGGAGTAATTGTAAATCTTTACTACAAAGAATTTTGAAATATCTAGAAGAAACGCTTGAAATGACAGAGAATATTTTCATGTGACAACATTGTTGACTGTTGACATTTTTGTTTCTAATTTTATCCAACCGGTTTGATCGCAGCGACCGAGGGGACACTTGATTCTTTTCTTATCCTTCTGGAACAGTTCTAATATTAACACACTGTAATCAAATCAAATCAAATCTTTATTACGGATTAAATTCGGGCGAACCCATCTCATCCATACATAGTGAGTATTGCTGGTCGTGAAAGTGGTACAATCTTAAAGCATTAATTATGAAAATTGAGTATTGTCTTATTACATTAGCATCTGCTGTCTTAAATAAATAAATAAAATTACTTCTACTGAAGTTTCTTGTTTTAGGTAGGAAACGCGTCCTAATCGTAGCTGCTTGCATTCAAAAGCAGGTGAAATACATCATTTTGTTCACCTCGAAAGCAGTATTTACAGTTATTTAACACACTGTAATCGGAAATTGACATTATGAATCAAAGTTTACCTATGACATGAAATTGAGAAAAGTAGGAATGAAATGAGGATCCCGCCGTGAATCTGCAAAAAATGAGCCAATGCAACTTGGTGAGTTAGAAGTTTAGGGAAAGGGCTAATTGGTATTAAAACGCTTTGGCAGAGAATCTGATAAAGAAAGCAGAGTGGGATGAAGGACAAGACAGTAAACGGCGAAGGAATTTCTGAGTCGACGAAGAGTGGAGTTCATAAATGAAAAAGACGGAGCCAGAGCCAGAGCCAAAGAGAGGTCTTCCATCCTCCCGAAAACAAACACAAGCCCAACTATCACCAAGAAAGCTCCACCAGCACCATCACTAACACAGGAAGAGAGATGACATAAGAAAAGAGAGAGAAGAAATAAGAAAAAGAGGAGACGAGAGGTCAATATATTAAACCAGGACTAATGGCCCGTGTAATAAAACGTAATTTGGACATGCCGACGACGACACTTGAGACCTTTTAGTGAGAGAGAAAAAGTATATTTAAGAGCCTCACATTTCTTCTCCGCCTACACACATAAAAAACTAACAGAAACTTTTAAGAGGCATTCTCGGAGCCCGTGTAAAAGTCCAAAAGTAGTCCACGTCTCCCTGTACTTTCCACTTCTTTTTTGTCTCTTGGCACTCTCTCTCTCTCTCTCTCTCTCTCTCTCTCTCGCTTTCTGTGCTCCAAAAAACATTCACGACCATAACACCTTGACGGGGGAAAACATTAAAAAGGAGAAAAAGTATAGCAATGATTCCACAGCTGAATAAACGGCTCATAGTACTGTAAAATTCTCTTTCTCTCTCCCTCTCAAGAGACACATTCTTAGAGGCGATTGTTCCGAGAAAAGACAAGGGGTCATTCGCAAAGCACTCAAGCACTCCATCAGAGGGGAAAGGGACATAAAAATAGAAGAGGAAGGGTGGGTGGAGAAGAGGCAGGGAAAGAAATGGTCTAAGCAAAAATGTCCCTTTATTCCTTTCTCCCGTCTTTCATCAAGTACCTTGCTAATGACCAGTAAAAACTGGGGAAACCCTCCATTATCATGCTCATACTGTACAGCGGGGACAGGAACAACAAACAACTTTGTACGGAGTTTTCCTTCTCCCCAACTAAATTCAATTTCAATTTTCTAAATCTATATGTATTCCATGCAAACTTCTTGGTCCCATCTCTCTTTTCTAGCCGGACAAGAAAGTGAAACCAAAAGAAATGCATTCCTGGCCGCTCCCTTTTCGCCGGTGATGTACGCTATGTAACAGATGAGAACATTTGCTCTTTGTAGCATTTAATCCCAACCACGTATTAGTTTTCAAAAGGGAGAATGAGGAAGCCGTTAAATCTACAGGTCCCTGTAGCCAAAATGCAATGCTGGATTGACTATCTCTCCACTCATGAAATATCCTGCATTCCCCTTACACAAATGTACGTACTGTTGGACTTCGTTTGTTCCTTTGTTGCACATTGCTACGAGTGTAAATAAAGGTCTTTATCTCCCGTCCGATAAAGAACGACTCCTTCAAAAAAAATTAGGCAAGTCCTACTAAGGAGTTCGTCCGTCTACTGTCCTGACGAAAGTATTTCATACATATGAAGTGGTTATGATTACAATTTCGTTTTTCATGTGTCAAGAGGTGCGATGACAGGGGAACGACAGTTCTTTTTACATGCCATCTCCATCTCGCAGTATTTGAGGCATTCAATTTCCGCTACTAGCTCAATTTACAATGAGCTGGCTGCGGAGTTATTACTGCCACTGACATTGTATATGATTGACTAAAACTTGTGTGTTATCTACGCGAATAACTTACTTTTTATTATTATTATTTGAAGGACCGGCGTAGTTTGTCCGGACAAAAGGGTTATGGAAGACAACAGCCCTGTTTTTCTTAGTGATTTTTTGCTACGAAAAGATGAGTTAAACAAGATAAGTATTTTTTCGGGAAACCACGTCATTTATCCTCCTCGCACAAATTTTCTTCCAAAATTCTACCAAACAACAATGACAGCATTTGTAACGGTAAGTGCTGGGCTTGTAGGTTTGCACCAACATTTGAATGTACGGAGTTTAGCTAAATACTGCGAATGAGAGAGGTCGCTATGGAAAGGGAAAAACAAAGGTGGCTGGTGGAAGCATATCTATATGGTATTTGGTATTTGGTAGCTATGTCTCCATATGTGCGTGTACATTTAGCTGAGCGTCTGCGGACGCCGGACGGGAAGAGGACCAGAGAGGGGAAACACGTGCTGATGGTGAGTGGTGAATGGACGCCTACGCCTTCCTTTCCCATCATCATCATTTGATGCGAAGTTTGGAATGGGACACGAGACTGTCACTTATAAATCTCTCCATAAGAGATCCTGCATATTTGCAAAAGCACCCTGGGATTCTTTCAGTCTGAGTGGGGGAAGTGTGAAGAGGAGGAGAATTGGTTGGTGGGATGGTGGGAGTGGGAAGTAAGGTGTTTTAGCATGAGCACCTTGGTAATAAAGGACAGTCACTGCAAACCCTGACACCATCTTTTTGGCGGAGCCAACCCATTTGGGACCATTTGGGTCCACTTGGGTCCATTTGGGTCCACTTGGGTCCATTTGGGTCCATTTGGGTCCCCCACTGTCCATCTCCGTCCCCTCTCCTCCTTCATCTCCATGAATACTGCAAGGAAGCTGAGAGTGCCAGAGGACACGCTCGCCACCACCTTTCCCTCCTCCGCAGACAGCATGGGAGGATGATATATGTAGCAGAACAAGTTGGCTTTGAGCAACCACCTAATGGGTGCAGACAGCGAACACAAAACATGTGCGTCCGTGGATTCCTTCAGTACCTTTACTCCGCGTCTTCTTAATTGACAAGAAAGGAGCAGTCGTTCCGAGGAAATAGAGAAATGTCACTAATTTATCAATCAATTTCTCGTTTCCTCGCAAAGCAAGTGACAGTAAGGAAGGAGGAACTCCTCTCACGTGAGCCCTGAAAAGTGCTTCAAGCAAAAACAGAGTCGATCCCCGAGAATAACAGTGCATACAGCCGTCGCACACGCCGAATCCACTCTGTACAATTTGGGAGAGCTCCTCAAACACGCACATCACTCCACCAAAATGCGTCTTAACCTTTTCTTCCAAGTGGAATTATCTTCACACACTGACAGCTATAGATGGTGCTTGAAAATGATGAACCTCCGTGTACATATATCTAATAGCTGCATACGTATATTATATGTACACAAACACCTTGCATGTTTGCTCAAAACCCTGTCCAATATTTAGTTCATGCTTCCATATCTGACCGCAGATTTTCATATTGAAAATACGCAGTACTGAATAATTAGGCGTATGGGAAGGATGTGAGGAAGGAAGTCTTCGTAAACTCAATAGACACCAAATTTCGCATGACTTTACATAGATTTGAGCTCAAGTGAAAGGACGATCAAAAATATTTGTGCTAATTTGCCTATGCAATGCTCTTACTTTCTGGAGCGTTTCCTCCGTCTTCACTTGTTTTTCCTTGTTCAATCGCACACAAAATGGAATGTAAGTTGAGAAACTTATTTCTTGTGCTTCTTTGCAGATCAACTGGCTTCTGGAGTTTTGAATGGCTCGGTCAGAGAACCCTGGGACAGAGTGAGAGAGAGAGAGAGAGAGAGAGAAGGGGGCAGATTGGGATTAAGAGGAGGATCAAGGCGCCCTGGGACTCATACGCACTTCCTCACTTGGGTCCGTCTAGCCTTCAGACGAGGGAAGGAAGGGAAGGAGGAGACAAGGACTTGTTCTGCTCCTCGCTCTCCCTCTGTTCATCCTCCAGCACAAGCCCAACTCCTTGTGAGCAACGGAAAAAGTCCTAATCATCTCCACGGACTCTCCATCTTTTTGGAAAACATCTCATCAAGAACCACACCAGGACCCGCAAACAAAATCATGGGACAACATGAGAAAGCGACTTCTGTACGTGTGCGTGTGTACAAACCAGACATGTGGTCTTTAGTGACAGTGAGTGAGTAATCCCTCCGCCTCCACAATTCACCACTACTTGCACATATTACTCCATGCCACTTCTTCATTATCCCTCCTCCTCCATTCAATTGCCAACACAAGAATGAGGAAAATAAATAAAGAATTATAAAGTGGACACAAAAAACAAGGAGGAAATATTTTGTAAAAAACTAAATAATCCCTCTATACCAGTGCTTGGAAAAAAACGAGAAAAGTGACAGGAATCTGTTTAGGGATGTGCAGACGATCCCGAATTTCACACTTGAGAGCACGCACACACTACGCCTCAAGTCTCTCCTCGTCTTCCAACTAACCCGAGCTATTTCTTGTTCTTTGCATGGGAGCCACTAAGGGAGTTATAATACGTGGTCTGTGAAATCAATTCACACTCATCACCAACCGTATCCTCATCATCGGCAGTGATAACTAATTCCCTTCTCTCAGCCTCTCTTCTGCCTCTCCGCCCCGTCAGGGAATGAGACGATACAGTGAAGTGGGATTTTTGGAGGGAAATTCTAGTATTTAGCAAGGGACGTGTAAAGAAGCAGATCCTTCCTCTTCCTCTCTCGTCAGAACGGCGTGGGAGAAGACGTGCGGAGGAAAGAAAAGTACACTGGGATGATTAATCCGTGGAGAAGATGAATATCCTATTTCACTGCCACTGCACAGGCACTGTCGAAGGAAGAAACTAGATAGACAGAGACCACTTGGACCACCATACATCATGCCAAATTTCTTATCTGTCATCAGGAAGAAAATTCCACGGCACACGACGCAGGTGAGTTGGGATGTTGTCTATCATCTGCTCTCGCGTAGGTTTTTAAATGACGGGGAAGCCACGTGCTTGCGAGTAGCATTGATGTGTGCGTGAAATGGCTTACTCCCGTATGTACTTGAACACTTAGTCCTCAATTAATGCATTACAACTTTGCACATCCTCCACCTTTGCCGTTTGCAGAAAGCAAAGCTGATTTCCCCTTCCAAGGAGAAAAGGGCGCTTTTCTTTCCCACTCTTTCCTCGCCTTCGTTAGCACTAAATGTAGATAGCTCTAGTATACTATATACTCTCCTTTTCCCTCTTTCCATATTCCAAACTACCTGCACATTCTTTTACGCCTACCCGCACCAAAATCACATTGCTTCATACCGTACACATTCATTTCCACTTCCCTCCGGTCCCTTCTTACACTCGCTCATAACAACAATCTGCCATGCAGAGTCACATAAAGTGTCAAGGCCTGATTGGATACTGGCAGGGAAAATTTCCATGGCTAAGCAATGGAACATTTCCTTTTTAACGTTCATCCTCATAGTAGCTGTTTCAAATAGACTTCTCGTGAAAGTTCCCGCATCTGACTAGTAACCACATGAATTGGCGGGCTGAGTTGCTGTTGTAGTTAGACGAGAGGCAGAGGGATATGGGCTCTCTCACTCCACCACCACCTAGATCGTGAGGATCCCGGTCACCGGTCTGTCCTCCACCATTCGCAAGTTGATAATCTCCTCCAGTACACAGAGTCCTCCATCTGGCTTTCTAATACAGAAATACAGATACAGACGAGGGAATCGGTCCGAAGAAAGTTTTTCAACTTTTGAAATTTATCACTTCCTCAGCCTCGCCATGTAGGACGGGTTGTGTTACTTAGCTAGTTGTATAAGCCCAATACAAACGAACTTCTCCTGACGAGGGCGTGAACACTTTTAAAATGTTTAAACCTTCCTACCTCTCACTTTCTCTAGCTCTCTTTCACTAGCTTTTTCCTTCCGTGGGTCTTGACCCGGCTTGACATCCCCTTGGCTGGCATAAAAGCTCTTGGGACTCGCTGCTTCAGACTTTTCTGTAAGGGGAAAAGCCTGCATCCCGAAATTATTGGTATCATTTTGCATCGTCTGTATAGGGAGTATGTGGGAGATTACTTGGAACGTGAGTCATCATCATCTGCCACTTAAAAAGGTGTTTGGATGCTACTAAATGCTATGCATATGCACATACATAGATATATAGTGCGGTGAAAGCGAAAAGCAAAGTGTGAGTGAGAGGTCTAGCAACACGTCCGAAAACTTTTTCACCCACATATGTACATAATAACATAATCTCTTCGCGGGCGTACAAGTCAAAGTCATCCTCAATTTCTTGTCCACCATCGTACCTCTTTCCTCTCACTATCCCTGGTCCTGCTACTTTCTATTAAGCCTATGCAGCCTGGTGGCTGTAGCGTCAGTAACGTCCAACATCCTCACCGAACAAAGCTACGAACTTTATCGGTACGGCTCACAAAGGATACAACGAACATTGCTATTACACAAGTAAGGTACAGCACATGTCCACGCCAGATCAGACTGAACATTTTTTCACACGCACTCCTCCTTGGGTAAAATACACCAAAAATATACCAAAGGAGGGACCCTTACTACTATGCCAAATTTTCTTACAGGATTTAGCACGGCAAGAATTTCCATTTCCTTCCCCTAAGGTCTACGGTATTAATCGTCTTCTTTTTTCTCCCTTCTCCTTGTGTCTCGCTATTTCTCTGTATTTTGAATCCCTGGTTCTCTGCTTTTTTTTTCTCGCTCTTTCTCTGTATTTTGCCTCGGTACATATTTCCCCGTCGTCTGTCTCACTCTTTCTCCCTCACTACTCTCTCGCTCCTTCTCTCTCTCTTTCTTCCTTAATTTTCTGGATCTTTCTCTTTTTTGCCTCGCCGTCTCGTTTTTGTCTCTCTTTCTATAATATCTCGTTGTTTTTCTCGTTTATATGGATATTTTCTTTTTTTTGTCTCGCTCTGGAGAGGGGAAGAGACAGAGAAAGCGAGACGAGGGAGAGAGACAAAGTGCGAGACAGGAGAGAGTTAAGAGAGTGAAAACACCCAGACATAGAGCAACGAGACAAAACAGAGAGATAGCTCCAGAAAAAAGGGAGGGAGAAAGAGCGAATTCACACAGAACGGAGAAAAAACGAGACGATTAATACATGCCGTAGACCATAAGGAGAAGGAGCTTTGTGGGAGTTGGACGGTTGGACCAGGTAAGGGCCAACTGTGTTAAGCACGGGGTCGTCGAAATGGAAATTCTTGTCATGCTAAATCCCATAAGAAAAGGGGTATATTTTTGAATTTTGAAATTTCAAAATTTTGTCTCTCTAGCTGTACATCGAACTGGCCTTTCAATCTTTCACGCATTTGGTAGTTTACCCAAGGAGGAGTGCGTGTGAAAAAATGTTGTCGGATGTAGCGTGGACATGTGGTGTACCTTACTTGTAAGTACCAAACGTTTACTCACGAGGTTATGAATTAAGTGGTGATAGAAATATCAGCAGGATTATGGATGACGTCTTCGTGATGACCGAAAGAACTTTCATGGTTAAACGGCGGCTTGAATTCGTAATTCCAGAAGCGTAATCGTTCCCATTTGTTCAATGCATTCTTCTACATCGTCTTGAAAATTCCCCACGACATGAACTGGCCATCCGCATGTGCACACACATATGTGCCAAAATATATACACATAAATATACATAATACATGTATGTATACTAGTGTGGTGCAAACGATATTCACGATACGATATTCTCGTTAATATCGTCCAATTTTCACGACCGATAATGCA
>JAQGBT010001317.1:0-33516 GCA_034698585.1 Disparrhopalites patrizii
AAACAGTGTATTTCTCTATTTGATAATTTGATACACGGTGAGAATTTTCTTCATTATTTTACCTACTGTTTTTTTTTTACTATGTTATACTTTCTACAGGGCTACAATAATAAAATATAATCCCTTGGAAGTAAAATGAAGACACAGTCATTTAAAACTGCCCACCACTCTCTTTTTTATTTCTATCTCTCTCTCTCTCTCTGTCTCTCTTTATCTCTGCAAGGGTTAAAGAAAAAGTGTCTTAAAAAGAAGAATCAACCATACGGGGGAGCCCCATCAGCCACTATGGGAGTATTAAAGCTTGCATAATTATGTACACGTTATAACTGGCTGGGCAGAACGTGAGCATTTGTAAATGGAAATGTGAACGTTCTTCTCCTACAATATTAATTGATTCAAATGTGTTCAGCCAAATCCCATTTAATATGGCAGTGCCTTCTCTCTGTCTCTCTATCCTCCTTCTCTCTATCTCTCTCTCTCTTTCTCTCTCTTTCAATCTCTTTTTCTCTCTCTCTCATCTCTCTCTCTTTCTCTCTCTTTCTCCCTCTCTCTCTCATCTCTCTCTCTCTTTCTCTTTCTCTCTCTCTATCCTCCTGTCTCTGCCCATGCTCCTCTCTATCGTCCTCTCTCCATCTCTTTTGTGGACTCTCTGCTTTTCTTTTTACCTTAAACACTCTCCCATTTGTCTCCTTATGACGTTTTCATTGTCTGTCTTTGGCTTACTCTGTCTCTCTCTCTCTCTTCATTCTCTTTACTGTCTCTTTCTCGCACTTAGGGCAGGTTTACCAAAAGTATTATATTATTCATGCTTGTGAAGTAGTAGTTGTTGCTTGAATATATATCTCTATATTTTATATACAAAGAATCCAACTCAACTTTTACTCCCAGCTAGCAAGCCATAGTAAAGGTATACACCTTCCCCATCTTTATATGACGCTCCCCCATCGACCACAAACGTATAAGGAAATTCGAACAAATAATAATAAAACAAACATGAGTCTGAAAATCAGGCTGAACGGTGGTGTCAAATAAATGGGCATTCTCTATCATATTCTTAAAGACAGAGAGAAAGAGAGAGCGAGAGAGAGAGAGAGAGCGGGAGTACACACGCCATTTACGAAACATTTTTGGCCCCTCAAGCATGGAAACACCTATAAAGTTTACCACCAACACCATATATTACATTCCGATGAGGTAATACCATTAATGCACCACGTACATTAATGTAATAGGAGTATATTATATACAAATGTCTTATTGTATACTTTCTCCTTTAAAGCCTGGCTTTTTTTTTTGTTTGAAACTTTCATGTAGTATTTTACAATGCATAAAAAGACATGTGGAAGGACTTTGGCCCTATTTTTTTTGTTCTCATTTTGACATAATAACAATTGATCTCCCCTCACTCGGTTTTAAATCAGTTTTCGTGTTCTCCTTCTTACTACTTAAAAAGCAGAGAATGAGAGTGATCAGGATCCACCTAATAAATTCAGGTGGATGTAGGGCTAATTATACTTAATGATGCTTCAAAAGGGCTTCATTACACCTCAAGTACAGGGACTATTAAGTCTGTAATAATTATTGTTTTTATCCCGCACAAAAAAAAAAACGCTGAGGCATGGGAAGACTGAGGATATGAGATGGGTGCGGGGAAGGAGGAGGATTATAGGGGATTTTTCGTAGGGGAAAAAAAGAAGGTCATTTTATGACATTTCTCCATCACAGAGTCCCACCACGGAGGATTGTGATGTGAATAACTTCCAAATATTTTTTTTTTGAGGCAGCTACCACTTTAACTTCATAAATATTGATGGATTATTATTATTATTATTAGAGAAAAAAATTCCACAACCAAAACCATTTGCACCTAAACGGCCTAAAGTTGTTTCTGTAATTATTTTCATTGACAGTTCCACCACGACTATGCATATACCTTGACAGAGAGTCTAAATGTAGTTTCCTCACATGAAAAAAAAAGAGCTCATACAAACAGGCAATTACTGAAAGCTTGTGCAAAGATAGTTGGGAATTTTGCGTGTTGCTTATACCACCATAAAAACATTTTAAATTGGTTTTGGGAGAAAATCTTTTTGGTGTTCCATCTGCTGTGCAATATGTTTTTTTTTTAATTTGAAACGTCATAGTCGATAAAATTGAATTTTTGAGGGGAATTAATTCCCTAAAAAATTAAAGCGAAAATGACATTAAATCAAATCTATACTCTGCATTACGTAATAAATATATTCTAATAATAAAGAGATCTCCCACAATAAAAATGGAGGTGTATGAACCTTAATTAATATTTTGTCGTTAGCCTTGAGCTTTTATGATGCCGAGGGTAAGGTTGGTATCAATCCCAATTTGATTGTCAGCACAAGAGAGAAAAAAAAAAGGGTGTTCGTGACAAAGTTAGATTTCAGGAGGGTCTCTCTCCAGAATTTTTACATAATTGTCGGTACCGTTTCCACGCTCTTGTCAATAAATTGTTTTCGCACAAGTGCTCTCTTTTTTTGCAAACTTTTGTCCACCGTGAAACCTACAAAACTCACGTTTATTTCAGACAGTATATCTTAATATTTATATATGGCGTGTCTGAACAGGGAAAATGTTATCACACATCAAAAAAAAAAAAAACCTGGTGAGTGATGAATGTCTGCGCACATAAATGTTTCGGCAAAATGACATATATTTAAGTACGAAGGGTATGATGATGAAAATTACGTATACATAATATATGTATAATATTATGTATATATTATATATACATACATATACACGTGTACATGCCTAACTTTGGCTAGGAAAGGGAAGGGCTAAGAGATTGTTAAGGGCTATGAAGAGTGCAAAAAAAAAAATAGTACACATAAAATTTGAGCCGTGTCGTTCATTTTAGTTAGGGAGTTTTATAGCTTCTCATCAATTTTTTTAATTAAATTTTCCTCGATAATGTGCCATCTAAACGCGGCTTGGAATCCAATGGAGTATGCAAAGTATGTATAAAAAGCACTGTGGATTATTCTGTATTAACTAACACATGAAATTACATGAGTTCATGGACTATCCTTTTTTTTTCGTTTTACGGTTTTGGAGGAGAGACGATGTGAGAAGCAGAACAAACAAAATTATACATTTTCTTTCACCCCTTCAGTACCATACATACATATAATATGTACTCCTTACATGCATCTACAATGGATTTTTTCTTTGGGGATATTGTAAGGTAGGCACTCGTTTACATGATGTGTAAAAGTGCCTATATTTGAAAATGTGATGTGTGTGAGTAAAGGTAATGGCAATCAAGGCGTGTCTACAGAATAACCCTGTGGCATGTTACATAGAGTAAGTAGTGTGTACTTGGATAAAAACAAAGAATTAAAGTTTAGTCATCCTTCCAATGCATTAGTCATGCATGATTTTGTCATCTTGTCCTCTCTCTCTCACACACACAGTCTTTCTTTTTTTTTCTCAATCTGAAAATAAAAAGGACACTGCCTTCCCAGTGTATGTATCGAGAGCCTTTTGGTGGAAAAAAGGAAGGGTTGGAGAGGGATATGTATATTTACCCACCAAAAGATAGGTGAGGTACCTACAGGTTTTTGCCATGGCTTCATGGGAAATCCCCCTGTAATGTACATGGCAAAAGATTTTTGCTCTGCTTTCTCTGTTCCCCTCCAAAAATACATCATTTTCTTAAAATATTTATGAATTTATGAAAATCCTCCACGTTTAACCCTTTCCGCCGCCCATTCAATAATACCCTAGAGGAATATGGATCCTTTTTCTGAGCACGATGCCAACAAAACATAATTTAATATTTCCAGCCCCACTCCGTGACTATTTTCGATAATGTGAATTTTTTTGGGGGATCCAATAAAAAAAACGTCTTTTTTTATAGCTCAAATTTGTCCCTCATCCCCTTTTGAGTTAATTCCAAGACAGATGCATCTGTATGTACAAAATCCGACTCACTCAACTACGTTTGTTCTCCCTCCAATGATTTTTTGGATACATCCTCTTAATTCACCGTGATACCCATCTTAAACCGAGTAATGAGGGAACTAATTCAATTTCTTTTACGTGCTTTTATGCAATAATATGTCAGCCAAAAATCTACGAAGCAGCAAAAGGAATTATTTTTGTCAAAAAAAAACAAAAAAACAACTTAAATGAGAACTTACAGCTTTGAAAACGTCTTGTAATTCCAGGCGTTGATCGGAAGTCAATTCCGCACTTCGTCCGTTCATAGCCATGATGATTTTATTGTTTCGTATTTATTTATTTGTTTAATAAATATTAAAAATGTATATAAAATATTCTTCCGGTTCTTGCTTTAATTTCGGGAAGATATTTTTTTTGTTCCACAAGTTGGTTTTTTGAACTTTTAAAAGTTATGAACACTGTTTTTTAATTGATTTTTGGATTTGCTTTGATTTTGACGAGAACCAGTGACACGAGAGCTGTGCGTTCAAAGGCGTCCAGTTCGGTGACGACTAACTTTTCCTTTTTCCTACTTTGTTCCTTTTAATATTTACTATACTCTTATTTCCCTGCCTTTAGTAAAGTATGCACACTTTGTCTCTCATTTTTATCAGGATAGAAACTTTATCCTCATTTGACAATTGTCCCCACAACTGATATGACAAGAACAGGGAGACATTCCTTGATGAGTAGTACCAAAAACAAAATTATATATACATTCCAGTCTTGTCCAGTACCACAGTTGTCGTCACGTCGATTTATAACAGTGAATCCGGATCGAAGAGGAACTATATTACAAGTGTATATATCTGTTAGATTTATATGTTATACATAAATAATATTTCCACGAATAGTGACAGTCAGTCACCAGAGTTATTACGGGTGATAATAAATACTATTACACATTTAAAAACAAATTATAAATTATACAACTCTTCGTTACACCAAACCCACAGCAAAAAAAAAAATCCCCTTCCTTTCTATATCTTATCACGCACTTGATTGGAATGCTGATATTACACCACACTTAACCTTCAGAAATGAGATGCACACAATAAAATACTACAGGATATATATTTTTTTAATGAGAGGGGGAATGGATTTCCATGTATTACAGTGGAATTACTAAATGACATACAGAAGATATACCTAATTAGTAAAGACCATAAAATGTCTCCCAAAAGGAATGTATATATAGAGTATACACAAGATTACAAAGGAGGACAAATGCGTATCTGCGTACAAATTAATGGGAATAATCGATTATGACAGTTATTTAGGCCGGAAAATACACACTTTCCAATGATGTGAGAAATATATATATATTATTTCCACACTTAAAAATACCCACGTACTGTGTAGCTTTTTGCTGGGTCGTATACAATAAAATTATCTCACAGAATAAATGATGTCAACAAAATGTGGAGACTTAAATGAATTACACTTGAAAATTGGATATATTATATACCGAATGATTGTATTAATTCCGGGTTAAAATGTCATTTGTGTGTTGACTGCAGTAAATAAACTGGATTTTAATATGTGTCGTGCAAGAGATATTGAATATCACTTTGATCACTTGATTTTTGTCCTCTCTCGTCGAGGTGATTACACACAAACTAATGAAAAGACACTGATAGTGAGATACACTGAAGGGCTATATTAATATAAGGGAAAAAATCCTATCTTCTAGGTCATACTTTTTTTTTTTAATATTTTTTGACACCTTTCCGTCGTCGAGGGAAACGTCGAGAATAAAAAATTACTTGACAGTGACGCTTGTTATACAGTATATATTTTTTTCCAATGACTAATATTATGTAGTTAAAGTCCTTTTAAACAGCAAGAAAAAAAAAATATTGCACCAACCTCACGTCATGTGTGTACTTGATAAAACTATAATCATGAATGACTGGGAGAAAGAGAAAAAAAATGCGTGAGAGGTTTTTGCGGCTTACGAGGAAACGATACTTTTATATCTCTGGTATAGTATACGTTTATTATTTATAATATACGACGACCCTCCAAGTCCTTTAAAAAATGGGTTTGAAGATGTGAGGAACAAGGATGAGTCAATGGGAGAATGTACAAACTGTCAATGACAAAACGTGTGTACACGTTTTAAAAAAAATCATATATTTTCGTTTTTTTATAAAAAGGACGCAAATTTAAAAAAAAAATAATCTCTTCTGTATACTTAAGAAAAGGTACTTTTGAAGTCAAATATTTGTGGTGTGTACTAAAATTGTATTCCCTCTTTCCGATATCTTGGTCCTTCCCCTTATTGTTGAGGACTGTCAAAAAAAAAACTTTTTTCCCCGTCCGAAATATACACAGAAGAAACGGACGATTTAGAAAAGAAAAGTGTTCTGATATCTAATACTGAAGAGGACGGTGACAACAATTGAGCCTTGTAAATTTTTCCCCCCTCTTCTCTATCGTTTGGGAAGGGAAAAAAAGTGAAATCCCTAAATGGCTTTTTCCTACATACGTATGAGAGTATGAGCAAAAGTCAGTACTTAACGAAAAATCCCACCATCACCAAAGGGTTGGGATGAGAGCTCTCCGGCTTTTTTTTTTCCTTGAGAGGGGGAGAAAAATATATACGAAATACGAATGTACTGCACAACTACACCCTCCAAGAGTTGCTCATCTCTTGATTCATTCCCTGATTCCCTCCACAGTATTTTCTCTATAGGAATCCAGGTACAACTCAGTCCATCTACTGACGCCACTACAGAACATCTATATATATAGTAGACACATATATACACGTAGTAAATTTGTATACCCCAAAAAAAGGTTTTTCACAAGTTCTTCAAAGCATTTTTACAAGTACTAAAGTAGAAGTGTAGTATTATGCATGTATGTATATATATAAATATTTCCCTGTGGGAACAAAAGGGTTAATAATACGGAGGGTGCATAGATAACATATATAAAATTTGCACAAGGGGCTTTTTAAAACCCTTTGTAGGAAGCGCCAAAAAAAAATTTTTTTTTACAGCATTATCATTCAATTTATATTACTCATCATAAAAATATTACACGTATATGTATGGGACTGTATACACATTGTTGAATGGGTCATGCATTCAGTAACCACAATTATTACTACTATTAATATATGCACTATTATCAAGTTAGCACTAAGGAAACTGGTTTATGACACTTCTTCGTATGAAAAAAAATAAAAATACGCAATTCAACCAAAAAGTTTGTTTGTGTTGGGGGATGACTCATCTATTTAATGGCAGTTGGTATATATATAGTTATAAGTTAGATAGAGGGCTAGAGAGATTCCGCTCAAGTACTGACTTCCCATCGTAATATATACCTTTATATGGAAATGTGGATGAGTTCGCCAATGAGTCTGTTGGGGAGTGCAGGCGGATGTCCTTTTTGATGTCATCTGTATAGACAATCAGAATATGGATGAGGGTGAAGGGGTACTGACGAACTTCGGGGAGACGCCAAGGGAAATTCGAAGATTTTAGGTGATGATGTGCAAAAGATTAATTTTTTGAAATATACACTTACGGGATATTACGTGTACTATGACACCTTCCTTTTTACTGTATGGTGTACATAAGGTGAGTCAACCGGAAATTGGGGAACTCCTTTAGTAAACACATTAGTAATTAGAAAATGGATGGTTTAATATCCTTCTCCACAGATGATTTCGCGCCTGTGGTCATAATTCCGGCATTTCTTGACATTTTGTGACAGCGGTTATATTTACCCATTATAATATACTGGAGGAAGAATCTTCGATTAATTACTTTGTAAGCAGAGTTTAATGATTTTAATGAATTTCCTAGAAATTGGTTTCAACCATCGATTGTACAAATGTGGCTACTCTAAACGTAATAATAGATAAAAATAATTAATGTGTGGAAGTTGAAACAGGGGATACAAATGGTAGCATAGGGAAAGTTCTTGAAAACGGATTTAATTGGTTTAATTCGGTAAAATAATTTTTAAAACGAGTTTTTTTCTTACCACATATATATAGGTTGTAATTATATTTAAAATGTCCAGCAGATTATAAATCAAAACGTCAACACCTCTTACCAGACTAATTAGCTCGAATTTTCGTTCTTAAGTGCGAGTTTGTAAAGCTATAAAGTAATTTGATTCGTTTATGTCTTTAAATGTCAGTCGCAGACATCAACGCCAGTGAATATTTTCAGACAGTAGTTCTATTCCTACCAGTTTATTTATTGTTTATTTAAAATTTCAAATAATTGGTTTCATTTTCGAATCACCTGTACATACATACTTTCATACACACGCAACAACAATGACTTGTAGAAATAGCAATTTGTAAACGTGATTTACAAATATTTACTCGGAAAATGAATTAAATGAATCCGATTATCATTGAGCAAACCCATGCAGTGAATAGCCATTCTATGTTATTTCGCGACCGTCTTTGTTCCAAACGACTAATTACCTGGAAATTAAGTAAAACAGCTACACCTGATGGCACGATTCTGCCCCTGAACTTCGGAATACGCACAATTGGATTAGAATGCTTTCGTTTGCTTTCGACATCTTGATTGACAATAGTGACGACATTAGTGAAATGTAAATAGTAAAACTAAAAATATTCTCAATATATATAAATAGCTTTGACACGCTTCCCACAGAAAGAATTGCCCGAAAAGTATGTGTAATACGAATGTTCGTCGTTGTATTTGGTAACAATAATAAGTTATCCCTATAAACTATAAAGCATAATAAATATCACCGTTAATAAAGTAATCAATTTTAAATTACAGAAATTCGTCGGTTTATTCAGCTTGAAAATGTAAAACGATCCTTAATGATGACTTACATTGAAGCCAAACGCTTTCTGATTGATTGGCATATCCGCATATCTGCGACGTCACAGAAGAATCATTACTTACTTTGATTTTCGATTAAAAAAATAAGCGCAAAACATTGTGGGCACCGGGTTGCTTTCAAAATGACTTGTGTGTACAAAAAAAATCTTACTACTACGAAGATTGAAAATGGCACCGTCTTCCATGAAGCGAAGCCATTCCTTACAATTAGTATTACAAAATGTTAGTTTAATCGCCGAATTTTTGCATCATAGCGATGCCCGCCACTTGGACCGGCGGAATCATTCACAAGCCTACCGCTTGAATCAAATCTTTTATCCTCGTACCCCTCATCGTCTTCTTCATCCTCCTCCTCCTCGTCCTCCAATTTTGGCTTCATTTCAGCAAGTGTAGCAAACTTGGCTCTATTCTCTATTCTCCACTTCTTTCTCTCTGACTTGGTAAGACCGCGAGGAATACTGGGAACACAATTTATATAAATTAACATACGTTAAAAAAACAAATGCTGTGTCAAAGTATACTTTCCGTAAAATGCAAATGGAATATTTTTGTATTATTATTATTAGAGTAGTGTAGTCGTAGTGTATATACTCTATATACTTACTACAAAATGGGCTCGTTCTTCAACTTTTCACTGGGATCATATCCTGCCTGGTAGCCACCACTTTCCTTGTCCCAATCCTCCTCCTCTTCCTCGTCATCAATTTGAACCACTGGTCTGGTAGGTTCTTGAGCTTGTCTTTGGGCTTCAGTCGCCTTCCTCTTTTGTTCTTCTACAAGATTTCAAAAGGTACAAAAGACAGGTTGATCTATTATTATGTCATTTCTTTACTTATTAAAATTTCTCATACCACAACATTACGTAGATGAAGTTCACACTGTTATTAACACAGCTCCAAAGCCTACCTCCATTGTGGTATTGCAGGTGCTTCACGACCGACACTTGGCTCGGGCAATGTAATTCGTGCTGCTGCATTTCAATTCTTGGGTAGCGATGAGTAGTGTCAAAACGGCAGCTGATGATATCCGGCTGCTTCCCAGCCTCCGCCTGTCTCTTCACATAGTTTCTTCGACATTTCTCCAAATGGACCAAATACTTCTGGTTGCTGTTTTATTTTTCGGACAAACACATCATGAATTTGTAAAATTTCCGTACAAACAAACGGTACACCGCACTCCAAATAAAAATCCATTAAAACAAGTCGCAACTACTACTAAACCTCCCACAAAATCTCATTGAGGCCCTTATTCTAGATTCTGCTATGAGTGTGCAACCGGCGGGACACACTCAACAGGAAACCATTTGCATCACGCAAGCAGTTCAGTATTAAACAATCTACTAATATTAATCTATACGAATTCGTAATGAAGCGTAAAAGAAAAATGACGATAAAAATCCAAATGATAGCAAAATGATCAAAAAGAAATTACGATATTTGATGAGACTTTTCGTAAGGACATTGAACAAAGGTCTCATCTGGTCCCAGCAAAAACGTTGGTCTCATCGCCATCGTGGAAAAGTCGTGGTTTTCCTCGTTTTCTGGACAAAATCCTGGTTTGATTATGTAAATGTACACTGAAAACCTACAATCCAAACAAATTGATTGTATAGCCTATAATGTGCACTGCTGATCACGACTGAGAAAATTGTCAATGTCAGAAAAAATACATCAGGTTGTAAAAATCAGTTGGAAATATAAACACGATTTTCGAGAGCATAATCACAATTTGGATACTTCCACTGTTTTAATGTTAAAATTGGAAACAGTTTAAAAAATATTCAGACTACTGATTTAAAAAAAAAAAATTGGAGAACGGAGAAGCCGATGTTTGTGATGTACCCCATGCGGGTCAGAGGGCGAATGTAATGTCTCTCGGAGTTTTGGTATAGAATGGCGCTGAAAGGAAACAAAATATGTTTGGAATATTCGTCTTCCCGCGTTTTTTTGTCCTACCGAAAACCTTGGGCAAAATGTCCCTATGATCCAATGATGCACTACAACGTCCTACATTCTTGACGTGTTTGGAAACGATTGGAAAATGACTGTTAGCATGCAGTTACCATCAACCTGATTATCCAACTATTTTTTCTAAAAAACACTTGAACATTAAAACTAAAAATTTAATTTTTACCATTATAATATTACCAAGTAGCAATGATTCAAATAAATGGTATAATACATTTACAAACATTTGACTCTTTTATTATCCACATTTCCAACTGTCGTGATTACACAGAAACTGGACATTTCACTCTTGAATAATTGTCAAAAAAATGTGTACTATTCAAATTATTCTTGTCATCAACATTTTACATACATGGAGTTGTTGAACCCAACAAAGGGGAAAGGAACGCTGAAATGTGATATCATTATTTATACTATACAAAATATTTTTTTCCCTTGCAATCATAGCCGTGTACATACAATCATACCAAACCGTCACCTTTTTTAGGAGCTGACCCAGTAAATATTCCAGTAGCGAATGTCATTTTCATCCGAATGTAATGTTTTTTTTTTTCGAGGAACTTGTAAAGCATTGTAATTTGTAATGACATAGTGATAGCTTTAAATGGTATTTGTAATGTAAAAGTAATGTGCATGTCATTTTGTTTACTACAACAGGTAAGCACAAAGGACTTGGGGGAATCTAAAGTATACATAGAGTTATTTCGGTATTCCAAAAAGAGGAATTACTACAACAATGCATGCATGCAAGTCGTACAATGTGCTGCATTCATTCAACATATCCCTTGTCCTGGGAAATAAGCACCGACAAATGTAGCACGTGCAATGAATGTTCCACCACAGAAACAAAATCTTTAAAGCTAAAATGACATATATCACAAATCACAAGACTAATAATAATAATGATTCCATCAATATGTTTAACGAATCTTTACTGCTGCATGTACTTTGTCTATATTACTTGGAGCACTGCAGCCGTCAAAATTGTCGGTGCAAATACGTAAGTTTAATGATTAAGGTGATTAAATCTCACGTGCATCAATATTAATTAATACAGGTAATACCAGTGTGTAAAGAGTGCGTACCGACAAAAACTTTTTTTTTTGTAAAAATCTAAAAACAAATGGCACTCTAGCTCCTTGAAGTAAGCACGCGATTGTGCTTACTAGAAGTGCATGGTGTACACGAACGTTTTGTAAACTATTGATGAAAAAGAAACAGATCAAAAAATATACATGTATGTAATAGAAACTCCGTAAAATAAATTTTACGGAAAATGTATATAGATACAAAGTCCAAGGCAAAAACAATAATGAAAGCACAAAAACATATAGCGACTGTATAAGTTCACACTTATTGTACAACATAATCAAATGCCGACGTTTAACATTTTAAAATTATGTGTATATGTTGTGATAACTCAACCGAGGAAATCAGAAAAAAAGACGGGTGAAATGGACTCAATCGACACAGCCACATGAGCTCGATTGTTTGACGTCTAGAGCTTGTCTACATAGCACACATAATGACAAAAAAATTTCATTATACATAAATTGCATATGTAAATACATAAATGACTATAGCCACAAGGGCACAAACAAAATCACGCAACTTAGTACAACTTTAGCAAACTCACAAACGAGCAAGCAAATTAACAAGGACTCATAACAAAAGCTGGAACATCATACATATATCACTATAAATATTTAAATGTAGCTGTTAGTGTAAAATAAACTACAGTTCAGCGAAGCAGTGAGTAAAATGTTATACCGATCTTAATTCTTCATGCAGATTCTGAATGATTAAAACAGGCAACAAGGGGATTCCTGGGGACTTTAGCTCAACACTAACGACCTGTCCATGTACACAACAATTAAATGTTACGTTTACGGAACTCATATTCGCTTAATGGCCGCATTCACACAGTCTTTATATTAAATAAATATGCTGAATTTATTCGAGTTGAAATTATTCATTTGGTTCTTCATACCCATAATTTTCTCCTGCAGGATTCCGTAAAATTGTCGGTTCGGGGTCCATGATGTAACTTCTTAAGAGCTATACCACAAATCATATTTACAGTAAAAAAAAACATTAGCACACAATTTTTACACAATTTCCATGATTATTTACAGTATTTACACAAAGTTCGAATAAATGGTACCTGGCTGTTGTCAAACCATGTTGCTCCCATAGACACAGCAACGTGCATAATTAAGTACAAGCAAAATGCGAGGTACCAAGCGCCAAACACACTCAAAGCAATATATACCAGCGCTGTATGGGGGAAATGATACGTCACAAAATAAAGAACGAAGTACATATTAATTCCAATCACAGTTGCGGAAAGTATACACGCAACAACTTTGTTGAATCTGGAAAACCCAAAAGTTTACAGAATTAGATTCTATATTGCATATGTTTTGTCGGAAAAACAAATATTAAGCGTTCTCACATTCCATTTCGGAACTCTCCCATTATATGCTTCGAACTTGTCATAGAAATTACGGGCAAAAGTGCGAACGGAAGTTGCAATGCCATTAAGGCATTCAAGATGTCATTCATTCCAGACAGATCATCAATATCTTGAAATTTAGCAACTAAAAATGTTGGCAAGATGGCAATAGTTCGCGTAAGCAAAACTCGCTTCCATCTTGCCCATTTTAGGTCCAAGAAACCCTAGAAAAAGGAAAAAATGAGCATCTGATTAATCCTGCAAAACGGCTAACAATTAGATTGTCTTGGTGTCTTGTTTTGCTTAATCTTACTTCCATAACAAACTGGCCGGCGTAAGTACCAGTCATTGTACTTGATTGACCAGCAGCTAAAATTCCAATAGCCCAAATATACATAGCTGGGAGGCCAAACTGACATCCTAAGAAAACGCCTCCGTTGTAAATGCTTGGTTCGAACTCTTCCGTATTGTTCTGTACAAAATTGAATATACGCGCAGATATTACTATACATACATACACCTACAATGATTCAAGTTACGGAGTAACTCCACAAGCAATTTAGCAAACGACAGTAAAGTAAAATTATCACCTTGAAAGTGTCTGCATGTGTATTATTATTTGCGATACATTGTTCATAAATATCCTGGTTTGTTTTTCTGTACATTCCATGAGCAAAAACGGCCACGACGAATACGTTGATTATAAACGACACAAATAAAGCTATGCTAGCTTCAATGAAAAAGTACTTGTTGGCTTCTTTGACACTTTCTTTCTTGGATCGGTCGACTCCTCTCGACTAAAAACACATTCCCTTTCTTTAATTTTATTTGAGGACAAAAAAGATTACACTAAAAATTGTCTACATTAAAGACACCAATAATCGAAAACAATGATTTGTCACCTTTACTAAAGCCGAATGAAGGTATAAATTATGTGGCATAATAATCGCACCAACTACTCCGACAGCTTGTAGTAGCACCTTATGGTCGCAATTTGAGCACCAGGGAATAAACATTCCCTTCAAAACTTCTCCTTGATCAGGAGCAACCACAACATACTAAAAACAAATTAAATATGTATTCATACATGAAACAAATGGTGTGGTCTCGGGGAGAAATTGGAAAGCTCTGGTGACCAAAGAACCTAAAAGTTACCTCATAGCCGAATGACATCGCCATAATAATAATCAGTGTTCCAAAGAATGCTTCCAATTTACGAAGGCCGTATTTATCGAGAAAAAGAAATGTAAACGTGTCTGCTATTGTAATCAAGACTCCGGCCCATAAAGGAATCCTAGAAGTAGGCAAGCCGCGGTTTGGTATCTATTAATTGCAAATCCTTCAATGAAAGCTTATAATCTTGTCGAAAAAGGAACTCACGCTTTGTTCGACAAGAGATAGAAGGCTATTGCAGTTCCGATGACCTCTTGCATATCTGAGCCAATAATAGCAATTTCAACCATTATCCACAACATATATCGTGGTACCGCATGGTATTTTCTGCAACACGCTTCCGCCAAATGCATTCCACTGACTACCCCAAGTCTGGCTGCCAGTCGCTGCATAATTAATCCTAAAACGGTGGCCCATAAAAGAACCCATAGGAGCTAAAACAAACGAAACAGATCACATCAAATAATAGTGATTAACTAAATAAACCAATCTGAATAATGAAGTCAATAAATGAACACAGCATACCTTGTACTGAGCCACCGACCCTGACTGTAAATCGGACTCGATATTGCCTGGATCCAGATAGGCTATACTCATCAGAAACCCTGGTCCAGTGAAGGCCCATAATTTTCTAAAACTAAATGCCTACACAAATGACCAGAAAACACGAATTCCTTAACGACCCTCAATTTTAATGACTACGTCTACAACATCGGTGAAAGTAATTAAGTAGATTTAAATTAATAAATTCCAAAAAGAAATCAATCAATCAACACAACTTACGTAAGTCTCGTCTACCGGAATCTGTATTATTTCATCCGCAAAATAAGTTTGATTAGATGCATTCCCCGTGATGTTGCTTCGCTCGTTCACCTCTGGACTCTTTTTTGGAGATCTTTTCGGTGACTCGTCATCCCGTGATGATTTTTCTCTCAAGGCATCCGTGACCTCGTCCTCGTCCTCATCAGTCTGAAATCCTGGGTTCGAAGATGAATAATCACCTTCACCTCTCGCTGCCATGTTGAAAATTTTGAAGAATTTTGACTGCGCTATTTCCGAGCGCAGGAAGTGATGCCTGCGTAGTCAAAGTTAATTGTGTCTGGTTTTATCATTGGAGTCCTTTTCAACGTTTGATTTATTTATTTTTTCCAAATAAATAATACACCTTCATAGACTAAAACTTCACGATCACAGAAATCACATTATTGTGTTCAATTCCAAATCACTTGTTAATCTAATATATTCCTTACAATTTGTGAGCAAAATATTGACTAGAATTAATGTCAGTACGATGTGAGGAAACTAAAAAAAAATATATATTCGACAACACAAATAGTCAGATTGCACTCCTGTAAATGTACAGCATATTAAATCACAAACCTTTCCACTTGTTCAATGTAAATGTACCCCCCCGAGAAGTACTTTGACCGATTTGCCGATAAAACAAACTCCTCTTCTGATATTTTACTCTGTCCAATATACGTTTATTATACCTGTATCTAATGGACTCTTTTAATGTGTATTATACCGAGGAAATTGGACTTAATGAACAATAGGACAATTATAACCTCTTTCACTCTTTCCCTTACAATCTATCATAAATATCACAGAGCTTCCTTCAACTGCAAAATATTCCCACTGACAATCATTCCACAGAACCTTCTCCACCTGCACGTGTGTGGGAAAGGGGGTTTAACTACAAATAATATGTAAATATTTAAATTATAAAGGTTATTACATTAAAAAAAAATATTCCTGACAAAACACACGTTCACAACTGCATCTTGATCGTCTTTTTGATCTAAATGCGAATTTAATGCAATAACGAGGACAAATGAAAAGTCCCACTGGCGAAGCAAGCAAGTCTATTTATGCCCTCAACTATCGCCTCCCCAAAAAAGGAAGGGGACCCCCAAAAAGTTTCCATTCCCTGCGGCCACCGTATTTCCTGTTATTTTGTACTTGTTTCCGAAAAAACGTGGAAAAAAGCCATATTTTTTCCCTTTCACAAATTCAAATTATACTGTTACCTAAATACAAACGCATGAAATATTTGACTACCCAGACTTTGCTATACAATTACTGTAATTTAATTGTTAATTAATCAACCAAACTGGTCAAATAGATTCCCTTAAAATGTGATAATTATTTCTTGGATGCATCTTCTGTTTGGTTTCATTGTGTTTGAATTGCATTCTATGAATATGTCCTAATACATACAGAATGACACTTCATATATTAAGAATAAACATTTATTTTGTTAATATTTTCGATGACCAGAGGCGAATCACATTTATTTCAATTGGATTACAGGGGACTAATCATATTTAATTATAAACCTGCAACATGCATATTATAATGCACCTTGTAATGGGGAAAGTAGATGTAGGATGTACTTACCTATTATTAGCCATGACAAAACTGATTTAAATCCTGTGAACGCATTCAGGAAACTTGTCTACTACTGGATTCACCTGGCACGGAAATGTCAATGTAAAAGTGTATACTTTTTTTTTTTATTATTTATTTAGCCTTTTAAATTTAACCTACATACTAACAATGTGTTGTGTATACCTCGTGGAAACTGGAACTAAAGAATATCATGATAGTTAATGACAAGACTTTTTCTCCCTCTCCCTGTGTCAGCTGTGGAAATAAGTTCATGGAGAGTCATTTTTTTATTTGGTTATTAATCCTTTCCGTACAATAGCAGGTACATATACTACTTATTATTTCTGTACATAAACTGCAATAAAGGGTTGAGTTCAGGGTGAATCACTGACACAATGTTTTTTTTTTCTTCATTGTATGTAATGGTGGTAATGTACACTATACACATTAAAATACATTAGCATGGTGGTATATCCACTGAAAAAACGCTTTGGCAATCCATTTTTGTTTACGTGTTGCTTTTATATAGACCAGTCGCATTTTTTGTCTTCAGAAGCAATAAATTTGTATACATGACACTACCGTACGTGTTTGTCATTTCCCCGTCACATGGGCACGTATGTATAGCAACAAATGCAACTGTTCCAAATTTAATGTATTCTCAGTCTTCCCTTTTAGCGGATTAGCAGGGCGTTCTTCAAGGTTTTAAAAGGAGTCAGACATTCTCTTGGAAGTTAAATTTAATAAAAATTTAAATTAATAAATTTCTTTTCTTTGTCAAAACTATGTCATAGTGAGGTCATGATCACGGTGGGATTATTATGTATTGATTAGGCATAGATATATACGTACATCCCTTACATATCTGTACATGCATGGCTTTACTTACGTGCCTTACTATGCACTTACATCCAGGCTATATTGAATAAATAAAGGATAAGGCGGGCAAAATTTTTGTTCGCAAATTGCATTACAAATTCGCAATATGTTCACTAAAACGCTACAAAAAGGTGATGAACTTTATGTAGTGAAAAATTGAATGTGGAGAAGGTCAAGTAGACTTTCCAGGACTAATAATGTATGAAAAAAGGATCGTTAATGCTTGCCTCAAACTTCTTGAGTGGTAGCTGTAAAGTTAATGGTGAACAAAAACATTACTGGTCTTTGAAGTGTGTTATTCGCCTCGTGTGATTATATTTTATTTAATCCACGTATTTTGACATGTTCAATGAGGAAACCACCTGGAAAGGGTTTGCCCCATCAGCACGTAAGCATTAATGTGATAAAGTGCACTGTGCACATTAATTATTTGTTTCATTATGGCTGTTTTTATGTCTATAATTATTAATATTTATTATTTTATAGGAACGAACTACAAATTCTCCGCTGATTCAGCAGATGCTCAAGTACCTTCACGCATTGACGTTGGATATTAATGAGCACGAAGATTACATTTAAATTTGAAGAGTAACCAATACAGTTAAACTGCCAAATTTTGCAAAAAAAGTGAGCAATTACAAATGTAGCTTTACTGGGAAAAATACATATTTTTAGGTAATAAGTATTTTTTATAAACACTAAACAGCCGTAAACTAGATCATAAAAAGTCTTGATTGATTCTCACCTGTCAAATTATTATGAGGACACTAATTATGAATCCTTTATCCGAGTAATCATGAACTGACACCGTCAAAGATTGTCGCACACATGAGTTTTTTTTTTTTTCTTTAAAAAAAATTCTTAAATTTCTTAATACAGAGCTTGAGACATGCTTTACAGTGTAGTGGAACCACGCACTCAATGACTTCCTTCAGAGTGTTTTGATTTTTCCATAATGGTTTGGTAAATATACTATCTTACTTGGAAATGTCTTGGCTCACGGCAGGAACTTTTCTCAGATAATGAAGGAAATATTGTTGTTGACCCCATCATTACTATTGTTGGTACATACGTTTAGACAAGAAATGTTTGCACGGGGGTAATACGACTAAACAATAAGTACTTACTCCTCGTAATTACTGAGTGTCACATGGCCGCAAGTAGAATGAAATACACATGTATACATTCGTGGCTACAAGTGCATAGATAACTATAATAATAATAATACTCTTCAAGACAAAATCCAATCCCCTTTATACCACTCTATTTATTGGGGAAGTTGGAGGGGGCTGGAGAAAAGGAGAATGACTCAAGCCTCTAATTCTTCTTTTTCATTTGGGAAAGTGACCGCTAAGTGCCGGCAGTATGAGCCGATGTTTTAATATTCCGTGGTATGAGAAAGTCTAATTTGATCGCCGTTTTTCCCTTTAAGTCCCCCTGGAGAGGTTAGTGCCACATTTATGTGCGTGTACATAGATATTCCAGAAAAAAAAACAATTTTTCTCTGAAGGAATCTCAAATCAAAGGAGACATTTTTAGTTGAATTATTCAGTGTTTCCTTTCGTCCTTGGGGAAAGGGGGAATCTTCAACCTTTATTTATTGGAAAAAAGAATACATATACCAATCATATATCGCCCCCACCGAGCAAAACATATGCATGAGTTTTTTTTTGGGGGGGGGGAATTTATGAGAGAAAAGGTGAGTCATTCATGAATTTCATGAGTGTATTTTGGTATTTTCCGTTGCAATGTTTGCACATCTCCTGCAGGAAACTTTTTCACTGGAACAAAAAAGGATAATAATAATGAGACCATATAATCATGTGCTTTTCAAGCCTTGCAATTTCAGCCTTCTTTAGAAAAGTGAACATAAGACTCCGATTATTTTGTCTACCCACTCATTTTTTAATCAAGTCCGATACGGAGTTCCCTGTAAATAACCGCGATGATAAAAACGTAATGCCTCCTTGCTTCAAAGGCTTTTCCCTTTCCCAATCTTGTCCTTTCATACAGCTAAAATATAATGATTCCCCTCAAGTGAAAATAAGTGGATGTCAGGATGTCCTTTCCCCACGTATGTATTATTTCTACCAAGCCTTGGAAGTTTCAGAACCCCCATAACATTCGCATCCAAATATATTGTTCTATTGTTTGCTTTTACTGGGAACTCAATTACACTATTTATATACAGACACATGTGATATTCATATTGCCAAAAAAAACATATTACTGACGATTCGGGATTATAGCGTATAATAGCTACCTCATTGCTTATTAATATTTAAGTTATACTGAAACACAAATATGTATACAATTTCAAAATTAATGCAGTGGGTGCGTCATCATTTCTGCCACCCCCTAATGCCCAAACAGGGGGGAAATAGTTCATTTCAGAGTTTTATTTTGAACGTATTTAAAAGAATCCCGTCCCCGTCAAAGTTTCTTTGACTCCCAAATAAACGTGCTTTCTTTTTTCAACTCTCTTTATGATAATATGGCAGAAATTTGTAAAATCATACTGTTTAATTCTGGACCCCGTCGATGGCTTTCACTCGCATTAATTCGCCGGTCGTATTAGGATTACAAGACTTTCTTAAATCAATTCATGGTAATTTCATGTAATCATTTTTGGCATGTGTCGGTGGCGGTTGATTGCGATTACTAAATTATTTTTCTGGTGAATCAAACACTAAATTATTGTTCTGGTGAAACAATTACTAAATTATTTCATCAGTGGGATGAAATTTGGAAGAATTTTTGTGGAGTTTGGGTACTTTTCCAAGCTTTGACAATCTAATGATTTTTAAATCCTGGGGGCTGACAGCAATTGTACATGCCCTGGACGCGCATATGTACATTGCAAAATTTGAAATAATCTTTCCCTGCCAAAATGTATGTAAGGTCGTAAGGTGCTGAAGCTCCAAGAAAATTCACAGTAATCGTCACATCTTTGACCAAACGCGTTGACATTGAGCGTTACAGAAGTCAAACTGAATAAGTGAATAATTGTCGTTCCAGGAAAAATGATGAGCATTCCAAGGACGGACGCCATTTGTATCCAGGGCACGGAGAGAGCTTATGTTCTTATGACACAATGTATGCAATTCTATTGTATTCATAGTGTACTAGTCACGCTAGTTTAAATTTTATTCATCACATACGAACTAGTGTATTTGGGTGAAAAAAAAGCAAATTTACTTTGTTTCTTTTTTTTTTTTGCTGTCAATGGAAGCTATTATCACGTCACCTGAAGCATAAACAGTAGTAAAGATAATAAAAATGTCTATTGAAAAGACCGGCTCGTTTACAAACTGGGAATGTGCATCATTATAATTGAGGGAAGCACATTCAGATGTGATACGTGTTTGTATAGGCACACATGAGATGGCAGGGCACTGACGGGAGGAGAAAGCTAGACTCCATTTTTTTGTACTCCAGAAAATCCATGGATTGTGTCCAGTATTTGGCCGAAATTGCTGATAATCCTGATTGATAAATTACAGCTAGCAACTTCACCAATGTTGTAGGCACTATCATATCGAATCATTATGGACGAAAAAATAAAATAAAATATAAAACATGCAAATAAAAGTAATAAAATTAAGATTTCCGAGTTATCTTGATTCCGTTTTACTCCAGAGATAAAATGTTGCATTGGTTTTCATATAAATAACTTTTATATGGACAGGAAAGGTCGTCCAAGCATTTATCAATTAAAGTTGGACTAAATTAACCCTTTGATTTTTTTCATGGAATTACAATAGAAACTAACCAATTTTGATTTACAAAACCATTTACTCTCGTCCATTTTATGTTATTTTCAAAAACTTGTGTGGCCAATGGCTATATTTTATGGGAAGACAAAAAAAAAAGACCGTCCCTTTTATCATGCATGTATTCTGGAACTCATGGAAAGTGTTTTGAAAGGAAGCACCGTGGATCCGAAGGGAACCTTTATCTGTGTAAATCTAAATAGTATTACCCAGCAGACAAGCCAGCTTTGCGGATTTGAAGTTGTATTGTCTTCTCGGGGTTGTAAATAATAAAAATAACACGGTACAGAGTGAACGGAATGAACAGTAACTGAAAATTACCCGGCACAAACGACCTCCATGGATTGTCTCCCCGCCTTTGCCTACGGAATGGATTTCCTATGGATATACAGCCGTACCATGTGCAACCTGCATTTCCACTTCCACATTTCATACAAATGTATGTAATAGCATAGTATCCTTAGAAAAACCCCGCGGGAGTCATAACGTATAAATGTGGGGGAGAAAGCGGTCATGTAAGGAAATTGCTTTATACTAGCAGTAGTTCCGATTCCCGTCTCGGAGACGATATTCCTCCCGTCAAATAGTCTCGACCGCGGGGAAGGAAAAAAAACATGGGTAAAAAAAAAAACAAGAGCCGGAATTTCCTTTTTCTCATTATTTATATACATATATGTCTCTGTACTTAAATTCTGGAACTCCTTCCCCCAAAAAGGGTGAAGGTGGGGCACGTGGAAGGGTTGGAAGCGGATTTTTCACGCCGTGTCGAAGCACACACTCTCACTCAGTCACACATGAGCTTTTAATTGCGTGGGGAAAGATTCAATTTTTTTTTTGGGGGGGGGGGTTCCTCGTCCATATTTATTTTACATACCTTTTCTACCTTATAGAGGAACCAAATAACTCACCACGTTTTCTCCCCCCTTAAAACCATTTGAGCCTCGTTATTGAATAGATTAGGGTGAAAAGACTCTCCATTTAAGCCACTAATAAACACGTAGGTGTCTAAAGCTCCCGAGGATTCCCAACCACGCGACTTCCTGGCAAAATGAGAGGGGAGAGGAAATGAATATAAAAGGCACGCGCTGAGGAACAAGAAACTCTTGTTATGTAAGTTTTTTTGGCCTGGAGAAAGAGAGAGAGACGGAAGAGAGGATCATGAGATATCATATGCTTTCCCTAACGATGTAGTAAAGTAAAGAAAAAATTAGGGAGGGAAAGAGTTGGAGGAGGTCTCGAAGCTGTTTAAATTTTTTTTTTTTAAGTTTATATAAGTATATGTATACCTACTTGTGTCCATGAAATGGACAAGAGAGAGAGAGAGAGTAGATACCTCTGTACACTATACTAATAGATGGGGAAAGGATATTTGACGGCGGCAGATTGTTTAAAAGCAGTCTGTCTTTCCTTATGGATTTGAACATAAAATGTGTATTATAGAGGTCCCTTACGCACACACACACGCACTTAAGCACGCACAAGGGAACTTAAAGGATTCCGGCTTTTCCCTACACAAGCACCACACATTGCTGTCAGTTTACATTAAGGAAAGCTATACATTTTCTTAAACGCCGGTCCATATTTAGACGTGAAAACAGAGCTCATCTTTCGTCGTAATACAAAGAGAGAAAGAAAGGGAGAGAGAGATAGAGGGTGAAAAAGAGAGAATTTAACACGAATTTTCTGTGGGAGAAAAGATGGCCACATAGCTGAGGAGAAAGAGGAGTACAGTATTACATATGTTAGACCTAGTAGAGAAATTTTCAATTGTAGTGTTTGAGCACTAACTACAATATAAAAAAAAAAGTGTATATTTACATGTAGTAGGTGAAGTTCTTTGGCGTTTGTCGTCTTGGAACGTGTGCTTTTCCATGTGAGCTTTAATCCTCCTTGTAAATGACTCCCACATGTCCCTGTCTTGTGAAACCAGTTGAAGATATGTACACAATGCGGTCATATGGATGATAACCCCACGTCCAGGAATTCTCCTCTGCAAAGCACCGAAAAAGGAAGTCATTATAATTGTATAACGTGTAGTGTGTGTCTGCTTGTGTGTACACTACTACTCATATATAGTCAGTCAAGGAAGTTCGTGCCATGTCTTTGGCAGGCGAAAAAACAAATGCATTTACAAACCTCAAGTGACAGCCACCCGCACCAGACACTCTCCTCCTCCTCCTCACTGTCTCTCTGTCTCTCTCTTTCTCCTTGTTTTTTTCTCTCTCTCTCTCTTTCTCCTTCTTTTTCTATCTCTCTCTCTCTCTTTCTCCTTCTTTTTCTATCTCTCTCTCTCTTTCTCCTTCTTTTTCTCTCTCTCTCTCTTTCTCCTTCTTTTTCTATCTTTCCCTCTCTTTCTTCTTATTTTTCTCTCTTTTTCTCCCTCTTTCTCCTTATTTCTCTGTTTCTTTCTCTTTCTCCTTATTTCTCTGTTTCTTTCTTTTTCTCCTTATTTCTCTGTTTCTTTCTCTTTCTCCTTATTTCTCTGTTTCTTTCTTTTTCTCCTTATTTCTCTGTTTCTTTCTTTTTCTCCTTATTTCTCTGTTTCTTTCTCTTTCTCCTTATTTCCCTGTTTCTTTCTCTTTCTCCTTATTTCTCTGTTTCTTTCTCTTTCTCCTTATTTCTCTGTTTCTTTCTCTTTTTACTTATTTCTCTGTTTTTCTCTCTCTCTCTCTCTCTTTCTCTATTTTTCTCTCTCTCTTTCTCCTTATTTCTCTCTGTTTTTCTCTCTCTCTTTCTCCTTATTTCTCTCTGTTTTTCTCTCTATCTTTCTCCTTATTTCTCTCTGTTTTTCTCTCTCTCTTTCTCTATTTTTCTCTCTCTTTTTCTCTGTTTCTTTCTCTATTTCTCTATTTTTCTCTCTCTTTCTTTCTCTTTGTTGTGAATTTGTCTCGTTCCTTTTTCTTTGTATTTGATGGATGGAATCTCGGAAATGTCAGACATTGGACTACAAACAGGGATTCCGAGGACAGGCGCATTACAGACACAATAATAACACATCCCGCAAACGCTCTTGTAATTCCTCCTAATAGTATCGTAACACAAATATCCACATTGACGGACAGGAAGAAAGGAAAGGGGGACAAGACGGGATGATAGAAGCTAAATAACTGCCTTTTTTATGGAGCATCTCCACACTCGTAATTATTAGGAATGAATGCGAGAAAGAGTTGGAGGAATAAGGGAGTTCCGTAAAGACTCGTAAAGAGAATCAGATGCACATTTGACATTTGCATAGGAAGAAATCCTTAGAAAAAAGAGTGAAAACGAGTGAAGGTAAATGTTTAAGGAAAACCGGAATTTGCTAAATTGATGTGTGTGGTAACTTCTCTCCCTTTAGAACTATTTTGTCTGACTCCCACCAAATCCATGCGTAAGTACCCGTCTTCAAAGTCTTCATGGACGTCAATCAATTTCTGTCTGGCAATCTCAGCTCACTCTCTCTGTCTGTCTCTCTTTGACATTCGGGAAAGATGAGATTTCTTCCAAAGGGAATTCCCCCGGTTCATGTCACTCGTCAAGGAAAGGTGAATTCCCCCTAACCTTGTAAATACTTTTAAATTACATGTTTTTAATGAATTCTTCTTCCTGTATAGCTTTTTTTCCATTCTTCGAAGTTGGGTAATGTGAATGTTTGCAAAAAAAAAAGGAAGAAAAAAAGCAAGAAACTTCCACGATTTTTAACACTCTAAAAAATTTTCGTGCACCACGTCATGGCATATGGTGCTTTATAATGCGAGCAATACCTGCAGCTGACTTTTTTTTCAAGATGAGGAAGAAACCAGCAAGCAACCACACTTTTCTTGAAATCTCAATGTTTTCTTTTTTCAAATGGCATTATGCACATGTGTAGTGTCTTTTTGCATTATTCAGCACCTGATTCTTCTTGTGTATGTAAAAGGAATTCATTGGAAAAAAAGTCCCTCTTTTTCCCGAATGTGCATGAGCGGCCAGTGGAACAAAAGGTGGAAGTAACGTTTCAATAAATAAACTCCTTAAAAAGACCACTCATGCCTGTCCCCCCTAAAAAAAAAACAAGAGAATCCATGGTTTCAATGGTGAGTCGTCGGAATTTCGTGGATTTTTGCTTTTCGTGGTACATACCAACAATTTATATAAAAAAGTTTGCTTCCAACTTAACTCATTTAGTAATGATCCATCCAGGGTGGAAGTATTAAGGTCTCATTAAGAAAAATTGCTCCATTTCATTCCCAGTGAAGTCTTTATTTCTACCTAAAAATCTCTGTTGCCTGGTCCAGAGCTGGTTGCATTTACTACTATAGGATGCAAAGATCCAAAATAACATTGGACGAACCTTGTTCCGGAATACCCGGACTGGGGACAAATAAACCGAAGGCCCGGGTGTTGGGTAAATCAATCTTTGGTTTTGTTTCTGAACGTGACACATTCAACACCCCTGAATTGCCTTCCCATAAATCCCGGACTTCTGGATTTACTCCCAGAGCAAAGGTAACTTTTATTCCATTTTTTTTTTCACCTGACACATCTTATCTTGTATATAAATCCTCCATTTGACCATTTTAGTAGATTCATGTCATTTAAGGAATGAAATTACAATTTTCACATGATGCTAACACAGTACTAAATTGACATTGACACATTACATATGTATGTACGTACTTGAGACTTGGACTTGTGAACAACAAAGAAATTTCTCAGCTTGACCCGTTTCCTACCTGTCCCCAATCTTATATAGTAGCATAAACGCTTTTTTTTTCTTCTTCGTCTCACTTTCAATCAATCTTCTTGTACAAGATTAAAATCTTTGGCAGTCCCTTTGAATGTAGAATGTGTCACATACAAATTAAGATGGCATTAAAGATGTGTCTAAAAAAGGATTCATAAAAGCGCCTGTTAGATCTGACTTTACCGAAAAAAAAAGGCATCCCATATTTCTCATTGCAGAGGCAATGTATAAAAGAATGTCTTGATAAAATGCAAAATTCCCTCTACGTTGCAGGATATAATTAATGGCTGCACTTTTGATTTCCTCTTTGTGAAAGAAAGATACGAGAGTATGACTTCTGTGTTGGAGAATAAAGAAACATGTTTTTCATATGAAAGAGCTTTTTCTTACGATTTCCCTCCAAAGTTATTTTTAATGAAGACAATAATAATAGTGTGCTAATGTGATGTTCCAATTTTGGAAAATCCTTGTCGGTATATTAATGCACGATTTTTATTTTAAAAAAATAGTTTTTCTTTTACCCTTTTTATTTTCCTCCCAAACAAAGCTGATTTCCCAAAGTCTTGACAAAAATACAAATTTTGGTAGTGCTGCCTTTGACATGTATTATATGTACGCCCCACAGCCTCATCCCTCAACATTTGCCAAGAAGCACTTGTCTCTTTAATCCTTTACATTTACATACATACCTCATGAATAATAATCCTCCTTTACACACGACACGAGCAGTATAAAATTCAATAAAGAAGGAAGAAACTTGTGATGCATAATTACAGTAGTGTACCATCGCCGTCAAAGAATTTTTTTTTTTTTCGGAAAAAAAATATGCATATTATCTTTTCAGGCATGTGTTGACGATGATTACGCCAGTAACTGTTTGTTCATACCTCTACCATCACCTGTAATAAAGAATTCCCAGCAGCCTTCAACTGAGATTGTCTCGTCCGGGCATCTCTCACACGGTATCAAGACAAGAGAGGAAACCTTCCTTCTCCATGAGAATGAAAATTTTGCTAAGGTAAATACAATGTTGTTATCACCATTATCACCTTAAGCCTTTACCATCTTCAACCACAAAAATCTGTCCGTAGTTTATTATTTCATGTTGATTTTGTAAATTTTTACAATTCATACTTCCGCATGCTTGTAAATATGCACATATATATACTTGCAAGACGTCCATGATACTCTGCCTATTAGTCGCAGGCATCTCTATACATCTCTACTTAAAGCAGTACATTTAGTATTAATCACTCTTTTTCGGGGTTGGGTCACATATTCCCCATATTATCTTTTTCGTAGTAGTAAATAATAATATGCTTTCAAGCCAAACAAGATCTTCCTATGCATTTCAACTCCTCTTTCATGAGCCCTCTCAGCTTTCTAACATACAACTACGGACTACCATTAATTGTCCCATGGATATGGTTATACCGTAAAAATAGGCCTACAATCTTATGCACAGCAAAAGCACACTAAAATCACAGGTTCCACATTAACTTTTGGGCCAATATCCGTTTTGGGTCTGGTCAAAATGGAGATTTCACAAATTATATGAGTTATTCGGATAAATTAAGGTGTATTTCCCTTTTTTTCTGCGAATTTCGAAACATTTATTGCGTATTGGTATTTTGCGTTTAAAAGCCTTACGCATGCACATACACATACAAATTCCATGAATTATAATAGCACAGTTATGTGTGAAGATTGAGAGGATTCCCTGGATCTATGCATATATAATCTGTGAAAGAGAGGATTATACTCGAAGACAAAAACAAGCAGTTGATGGTTATTGGGGGTGAAATGTGAAATGAGGCTTTTAATACCTACAGCCTCGTATAAATTCCTTTGAGATTCGTACCATGCTCTAAAATGCCAGTTAGTAGTAAGTAGTAGACTGTAGGGCATGACTGACAATAATGATTTTCGAGCACAGAAGGAAAAGAAGAAGAAGAAACAGACCAAGCAATGAGTCGTGACCATGACCGCGACGTTGGTGACCTTTAACAAGGGAATATTCTGCACTATATATTCTAAGATGGTTCTCTGTAGTAGTATTTTTTAACGCTGCAATGACTCGTAAAAACATCCTTTTAGATGGGGAGGGAAAGGGTTGAAATGTTTCCTTCTGGTTACAAATGTTATAGGAAGACGATAATAGAGAAGGTGCATACAATTTACTCAAGAGTGTGTGACATTCCATGGAAAACGGCACTCAATCCCACCATTTTTATGGTCTTTACTTGGTTCCGGTATTAAAAGGATGACATCTCCATTCAGTGTTTGGGAGGAAGGTGCATACATTTGTTATACATGGTCCTATTATTAAATGTGTCCTTTTCTTCCAAAGGGACAATAAATATTTTGTCCGGGGATTTTGGCTCTGCCAAGAAGGAAGAAGGACTCTTTTCCGCCACATTTATGACACCTCGCACATTTTTAAGGCCTTGGGGTATATCGTCCTATATGATTATCATTTGTGAAGAATCTGTTGAAAGTTCCCCCTTAAAAGTGCCGGAAACATTGGAAGGAGAATGCACTCCTTAGAGGTGCATTGTCTCCCGGTTAGTTCTCGTGGATAATAGCGATACCTACACAAGACTTAAGAAACAATTGTGTCCCAACTTCCGCAATTTCCTGCATACATTATCTATACTCTTGCACAATTTAGATGGAGGAGGGCAAAAAAAAAAATTGCCGAGACGAGGCAAATAAGTAAGTGCAATTGCAGGTAAAGAAGGGGGATTAGGAAAAAGACTAAGCCGAGATTAACCTCTGTATAATCCACATGTGCTCAGTCACACCATGTGTACCACTCCAACGTGCATATACCAAAAGTATGTATAAAGTAACTGGAGTGTCCTTCACCAGAAAAGAGGGAATTAATACCTTCTTGATACTGTGTATATTATTACTTATTACCAAGGAGTTACAGCTTCTTTGCAGAGGATAACATTTGTAGGGAAGAATGACATCCGTTACTTTTGACGAAGATCACATGTAACAAGAGATAAGGTACCGGCTTGGGACATAAAGGTGTAATTTTTTCCCTCTCCGTAAACATTATGAAAATGGTGACGCCACTGAATTGAGTGTGAACAAGTATTATTATTGTTGGTTAGCATAAAAAGAAGGAAAAACTATTGACAAGATACAGTTTGGATTTTTTTTTTGTAATAATAATAATGGTGGAAATTACATACTGTGATACCACGTCCTGGCTCAGTCCTCAGGCGTGGCTTGTTCCTATATTATTCTCTCCTCATATGTAGTAGCACAGCTGGTTTGTTGAGACACACGCCGTTCTCGGAAATTATAGAGGATTTTGATGGAGTGAAAAAAAAATTGGATTTCAAAAGCTGTTTTATAATAATTTCAAGGAGAGAAAGGAGACGGGATATGTAAAAATTTCTGTTTATTATTTTCATACCGAATCCCGCTTTAAAATGTACAATAATAGTATCGACAGTATCAACAAGCTTCCGAAACATTTTCCACACACGTGTAAAAACTATTGGGAAGAATCTTTTTTCTCAAGAGTTTCCATGCTGAACAAAAAACAAAAGGAAAAGCGGGCATGAAGGCATATAGTAGATCAGGGAATCTGAAATGGCATAAAAACGTGTGTAAGTAGTAGGGCCATCATTGCCGGTACATGAGAATCACCCAGTTAGCGTTGCCAACTGTGACATTTCGAGTTCATTCACTCCTTGAAAAATAGACATGATACTAAACACATTACTTACATACGCCCTTAAAAAAATATGAAACAGATGGAAAGGCGTGCTTTTTTTTTCCGTTTATATTTAAAAGACAAGGTGAAAAGGGTGATTACGTGTGTGGTTACGTGCCTTCTCATAATTGTCACTAATACCACATCTCACCTTTTTCGTATACTTGTATAATAGCAAACATAAATATTTGCTCCGTATATCATTTTATGCATGATTTACTTCATTAAAAAAATACTTCCCAATACAATCAAGGAGGAAAAAGAAGAGGAAGCCCGGGGTTTCCCTTGCTCTTGGCTGGTGGAGAAGGCAAGCAATTAGTAGCATGCTTATTCCATGTCCTTATCACCTTTAGATCTTGCAATCTCCCAATCATCACGTTCAAAAGGAAAAAATAATAGGATGTAAATTACAAGTTTTTTTTTTTATTATAAATTAAAATTACAGATATTTATGGAGCATATTAATATGTAACTCCGGGTTTTTCTCAAGAGGCACACAACAAGGTTTATGACATGAATTATGACCAATGTCCGTCGATTGTCAAGAGCATTTTGTAAATCACGGCTAATTACTTGCACAGGAAGAAGTGTAGAAATAAGGAGGTGGAAGACTGGTCGAGAATCCTATGGGAATATTTTTTTTTTTGTGAACGTGAACTGACGTTATTTACACAGCCAACGTATAAATATCTGTAAGCACATTTTTTCCCCAAAGAAAATAGTAACATCTGCAACATGTGGGGTTATATCAAGGTGAAGGAGGAAAATGCATTTTTGTCGTGCCCTGAATATCAAAATGGAATAATTTCATCTGAGCTAAACTTGTGTATGTTTTGGTAAAATGTATACCAATGTTTCCCTTTCTACTTGTGACCATCCGTCGTGCCTAAAAAAAAATTGGAATCCCTCAACCTTTGACATTCTATGAGTCCGTAGAGTCGGATTTATTTGTGGGTCCAATAAAAAGGTTGTAACCTCCACTTACATGTAAATAAATAGGAGATGATGACATTGGATACTGAATATTTGTGGGAACATGTCCGTATTTTTATTTCATGGAACTATTTAGCTTTCGATCTCCACCGGACGTTCCACACAGATTTCACTAAGTTGAAGGGGAATACTACTAAAAAGGGGGGAAATAGACCCATTCTCATGAATTATACCGGGTGTCAAGGATAAAGTGGGAGCTGTGTCTTTACAGAATCTGAAGATTTCATAAATGTATCGTCAGCCGTGTAAATCAGGAGAGTCCATGTCAGAGAATTTGTATGAAAATAAAAAAACATGTGAAATTCCGGAAAAAAATACAGCGCGCACACAAGCCCAGACTTTCTACACAGGTTTTTAAGCATACATAAAAAAAAAGGTATCGTGTTCCTCCCGAGAATCTTGATTACCTATTTACTAGTACAGAAGCAATAACCGTTATAATTAAATTCATTAAAGTAAAACCGATAAAAAAAAACACTCCTCCACACCTACCGCTATACTTCTGGGGGTATAATGAAAGGATTGAAGGTAAATATTTACACGTGGCCCCAGCATCTTTTTCCCATTCAGTTCTGCATGTGTAATATCTACTATATAAATCTACAGATTCTGTATATATGAAGGTTTGTTTAATAATTTCCTGGTGCAGAATAAAAAAAAAAAACAATAGCCCCCCGTTTCCTAAAGCCATACGGGAGGCTATCGTAAAAAAAAACAATAACGACCGTATACAGTATATAAACAAGAAAAAAAATGCACAGGAATTAAAAAGTCAAAAGGGAAGAAAGGAAGAAATCCACGAGAAAATCAGCCATATATTTCACGCGGGAGAAATTCCAATTATTTTTACTGATGAAGAGAAAATAATTAAACCAAATCTTTCCCTGGTCAAAAAAAAAAAAAAAGGAGGCATCGTCAAAGAAAAAAAATCAGCATGATACTTGTGTATTCTGCATGTATGGGGTATTTTTTACGGGAAAAAAGCATTCATTATCAATGCGAAATATCGAGGTAGAAAAAATATGCATTAAGCCGACGCCCTGTAGCTGTCAAATCACTAAAATAATTTTTTTTTATCCTCTGCTTTTCATAACATTAACTATCAACGGCTGATGATTCTTGTCTATTTTTTGGTTCTGTACCTCCCTTTATTCTCTTGTTCTTTCATTAAAAATCATAAAAATTATTTAGGAACGTATGAACCCCATATTTCCCAGGGGATGAGCACATCGACACTAAACCCTGTGGTGATCCGTACCATTTTACATATGTACGTGTGTATACATTCTAGTTCATTTAAGAATCTGAAAATAGTTGTGACTGATGCATTCACGTAAAAAGCATACGGATGTATCTGTAGAAGTTTTTTTTTTTTTACATGTAAACGTCAAACAGCATACGTGTACACACGTTCCATATGATGGTAATAGTGCGTATACAGAATAGAAAATAGTAACAAAAAAAAAACGGTCGTGCGTTTCAACGGACAAACAATTGGAGAATGCACGAGCAACCAGGAAAATAGGAGTTTTTGAGACACACTATACAATGCACCTTAAATACTGCTGCATACTACACAGAAACAAAAGAGGAAAAAATTACAACCATTCGTTTGTTGCCTTTATGAGTCCACTTTTTTCTCTCTCCCTCACAGTCATATGCATAGGATCGGTGTGAAGCTCGACAAAACATGATTATAATATTTTATATTTATTTCCATCCCTCTTCATTCATATGAAAAGAAAGGTAAATAAAACAAATTTGTTTTTCCCCCTTCTACAAATTGTTCCTTCCCATTAAATCAGTGTATATAACTTGCAAAATCACATAGGTATAATAATGACTATAATGTTCTACTCCTCTCTTCTCTCCCTTTTTTTCGATCTTCCTTGAAACAAAAGAAGAAAAAAAGAATAAAAGCCTCAAAAGGTGAAATACCGCTAAACGGCTAGGTAAATAATAATCTGATTTACTGGCAAAAGTACAAACCGTGGTCGTGTATAACGAACAGGTGACGTCCATTCCCTTTATGTATACCATATGATATTCTCCTCACAGTGTGATGTACGGAAAATACAATGAGATTTAGACATTTTTACACGGCCTATACCAATGTCATTATATGACAATGGTCCTATTTTTTTTATGTACAGCACCTAGTAGTAAGAAAAAGGAGTGTATTCTTCACCAATTATCTTGTACCAATGGGAGTTGACGGAGGCCTATGAATACGCACTTGATATTATTATTTTCTCTGTTTTAAGATATACTCACATCTGTATGAACTGTAGTACATATTTTTAAGCAAGAGATTCCTGGATTGTACCTGTATGTAGTGTGCTAACATTTTTGAGGTTAGCCCTAATTGCAAGATGTATTATTGCTATCAACCCTCCAATATCTCAGGTGTGTGCTCAAACCATTTTTCTTTCTTTTGAACCCACCAAAAAGATTGATAATAATCATGTGGAGAGGAAAGAGAGAGAGAGAGAGACATAGCGAAACAGAGAAAGAGAGAGAGAAGAAAATAGAGAGAGAGAGAAAGCGAAACAGAGAAAGAAAGAGAAAAATAGAGAGAAGTAAGCGAAAGAGAGAGAGAAAGCGAAACAGAGAAGAGAC
>JAQGBT010001318.1:0-33513 GCA_034698585.1 Disparrhopalites patrizii
CAGAAATAGCGAAGTTTGACGTCGTTCCAGGTGTTAGGTTAAAAGGGGGAAATGCCAATTGCTCCTTGTGGTTCTTACTAATCGCCAAAATCGCAGTAAGTCTTAATTTCGACTTTTTTATAAATTACAATTGTGATGTATTTCTGCGAAAATCCATTGCATATATATCTGTATCTACTACTGTTGGAATAAGTTATAACTCACGTACAGCTTTTATACATTAAATAAAATATACACACATTAAAATCAATCTACTGATGCCGAATTGTCTAATCAAAACGGTTTCTTTGTTTTTCCTCGCAGATTACGACTGGTGGTAGCGTGAATACGAGTTCGCGTTAGGGACCTCAAACCTGGTGTTTGACGGTATCTTGAAGCACCCGAAAAGGATACAGGAGTAGGTGATTAATTTTTGGGTTGGGGAAGGATTTTATTGTTGAAAGATGACGTCCGATGAACGGGAAATAACCTTAGACTACGCTGGAAATGTCAATTACTGGGCTGACAGATGGACTGAGGGGAAAATAGGTTGGCATAAAAGCCAAGTGAATGCCTCACTTCAAAAATTTGTTGCCAGTCTGAAGGACGGGACGCCCAAACGGTTCTTCGTGCCGTTGTGCGGGAAAACATTAGATATCCCGTATTTGTATGAAGAGGGTCATCATGTCTTCGCTGTAGAGGCAGTTCCAAAGCCAATAGAGGATTTAAACACGGAAAATGGTCTTGGATTAGAACTGGACCCAGGCAATTCAACGTATTCAACCAAAGATGGGCGGATTCAAATCTATTGTGGTGATCTTTTCACATGTCCCTTTGATAAATTCGGACCATTTGATTGCGTTTGGGACAGAGGAGCCTTCATTGCCCTGGAGTACTCCTACCGCCCGGCGTATGTTCAAGCGATGCAAAGGTCTCTTCAGATAGGAGCTTCTGCAGGAGCCAAATGTAAGGGCCGTCGGAACAAAGCATTAGTCGAACACCAAAATTTGTTTTTCTTATTGGACCTGTTTTTTTTCAGATAGAAGCTTTAAATATTTGTTGGAGACAGTTGATTACGACCGTGAAAAGTTTGGAGGACCTCCCCGTGCTGTGAATTCACAGGATATGGAAACATATTTTGGAAGCTGGACCGTTATTGAGATTACGGAGTCTAAGCCTGAAACTGTGGGCCCCTTTTGTAGAGTAGCTGATATGACCCCAGTAAATCAGGTTAGTTATTTACTGACCCCGAAAATGTTTGACCATTTGGTGAAAACAGGCTAAAATAAACCTAGCTGACGATGACAACATGTTGTGGTTAGTAAAAACAAGCAATAAAGACCATCCGGTACGAGACGAACATGACTTACATTCACACACGTTTTGGACGTCTATTATTAATTATTATCTTTTATCCATATTTATGAACTTTTAGTAAATATCCTCTCCGGGGGGTTCTTTATTAGGACTAACTTAGCATTACGAAACAGGCGAAATAATGAGTAACATGTTATATATCTTTACGAATTGTGTAAAAAAAATTTCACTTTAGCATTATTCATTTTCTTCCAGTTTACACTACAGCGGAATCATATGAACGCAGTTTACTGAAAACAAAATACACGTTTTTCTCCCGTTTCAACAGATGGAAACAGCGTCAGTAATCATTTGCAACAAAAACCAATGTTTATCACAAACCAATTTTTTATTAACGATTAGGATATTCAATGCATATGACAAAGTCGTGCGTGCCAAAAAGCAATAACGAGGACATTTGTCAGCTTAATAATCAGATTGGAAGGACATAGCGATTTAAAACGTTGACGTCGAAATAATACTAACTAAAGTACACATACCAGCGAAGGCATAAGATACAAACTTTCAGAAGATTATTAAGATGTTAGTTGCATCCCCATTCCCTGTTCGATGTGTGAGTGACGCTTTGGTCAAAGAGTTATAAAACCCCTGTGACAATTAATTCACTTTTGACGTACTCCTGGGGTAGTAACTGACAGCCTAGTCTGTTAAGTTTTAAATTTATAAACACGTGTCAACCAAGAAAAAATCAAACAACGAAACGACACGCGGTACCAAAATCAGTACCGAAAATGACTTAGAATTCTCAACAATTACTTCAAATACTCGCCTGTACGTACACAACAAAATACAAAAAATAATCGCTTCAAACAAAAATGAAACCAGTACTTTTCAACGAACAATCAAAGGGACTTGTTTAATGAGACATTATTGGGTCATAAATCAATTTTTTTCATAAATAATACTACCTGCGAGTTCGACGTTTGCAATAAAATTACAGTAAATTAACACATGTGTTGACATATTCCGCACTTTATATTCACACGACGCAGCAAAAGCACCAACCACTAGCTGCGTATATTGCAAAGATATTCAAGTGTCACAGCACGGTTCTTAGTGCCCAGACTGTCCTTAAAGGATTTTAAGTATATATTGCAATTCTACACACGGTTTTAAAATTCTTGAGGTAAAACACAAACCATGCGATGTTATCTGTGTTCAGAAGCACTGTAAGCATACTAAGACGTGGTCAGTGCATACAAACTTTGTAGTTTAGCTGGAAGAAGGGGTTCCTTGAAATGCAGGCAGGTACTAACACTAATTTTCGATTGAAGGCATTTATACAATGTACAATGAACGAGTTCAGAATTACTCAGAAAAACAATGCCGGATGAAAACCGTACAACTGTTCCTAACAAAGTTTGTGCCAAATCTAGCTTTACCCATAACGGGTTTTTTGACGTAGATTATGCAGAGCATCACAAGAAGGAAGCGCCATATCCTTTGCTTGCCGGTGCATTTCATCGTCTCCAAAATTTCGAGCTCTCCATATCATGTGATCCTGCAGTAAAAAATTGGGTATGAAAAGCATTGACCTGCAACATATGCTTATACATATATAAAAAGTGCGTTAAGCAATGTGTACCTTGTAATTGCGCTGCTTAAAGCACTCGTTTCTTAAGTTGGCTATATATTCCTCTTCGATACCGGATTCCAATCGTTTTAAATTCCCTTGAAAATCTGCTGCAAATGTTTCTTTAACGTAGTAAGGAACTTCCAACTCACCAGTAACCCGCTTAACGTTGTACCTTGAGTAATAAATGTTAACAGTTAATAAACCCGTGTATTAAGTAAATAACTGTCCCAAACTAAATTTTCTAAAAACAGAAGTATCACGAATCAACATCAACACTTACTTCTGAGTGCGAACCAGAGAATAAACAGGATCCGACACAAACAAAGAGGATAGAAGCGTGACAAGAATGAAAAACAAGATCGGAAGAACTTGTAGCGCCATTGTTACGTTGTTAGGTTCACCCTGGTGACCATTGCTGTTTTCTTGAGAATGTCCATTTGAATAGTAGAAGCGAGTTCGCCGTCGACCAGTACTATACACTGAAGATGAAGGGAATGCGCCACCAAAAAACATGTTGAATAATTCTTCCGCGGTCATGTCACCTGAAAAAAAAGTATTATCAGTTGATTGATGGTTACTTAAGCAAAATCAATTACCAATTTCATCGGAAAATGAACACTTACTCTCAAATCCTCGAGTGTATCCATACTCGTACTGATTCGCGGACGATTGTCTATGATGTGACTGTGTTGCAGCTTCGGATCCGTAAAGATCATACTGCTTTCGTTTCTCCGCATCACTCAGGATAGCAAAAGCATTTCCAATAGCTACAATCAAAATGAAATCAGAATGTTTCTAAACACAATACACTATCAGTCAGCGTTAAGAATCTATTTCGTGCTGTGCAATCATTACAAATACCTTTAAATGCCTCGCCAGCACCCGGTGATTTATTTTTGTCCGGGTGAAATTGTAAAGCTAGTTTACGATAAGCTTTTTTTAAATCTGAATCAGTTGCGTCTTTACTAACACCCAAGATTTCATAATAGTCTTTACTGCCTCGCACCCTGCGAGGGAACAGAAAAAAAGTGAATACATGTTAATTTTGTTTAACATTTAGGCAGGTTACGAATAGACGTCGATGCAATATTTCACAAACACTTACTTTTTTACGGAATCATACTGATCTTGTGTGTATTCTGGTCCGGATGATTTGCTTTCTGAATAGGATCCGCTGGGAGCTTCTCTAGCTGGACTTCCTTTTGCTAATCAACAAAGTAGATTTTCACAAATAACCCATTGAAATTATCATTTGAGTGCGGACATGGTTATATCATAAACTTAACAAACCTTTGGCTGCACTTTCTCTTCTTCTGGGACCGTTCCCTTCCCCGTCACAGGTGGATGATTCGGCCAACTTATTGAGCAAATCCAGTAAGTCTACAAGAAATCATGCAGATCAATAATGTAATGGAAGCATTGTAAATACATATAAAAGTGAAGTTCATTGACTTTTAAAAAACGGAATCCCTCTAATAACAACTATTCACCTCTTCCTTTTTGTGTGGGGTACAGTCTCTCCGCTTTGGTCAGAAACCTTACTGCTTTCGCTCTATCTCCAGTGTTGAATGCTTGCTCAGCAAGCTCAATGCAGCGTTCTGCCTCATCCTTGTTCCCTTCCATACTATCCTCCGTTTTTCCGTCTGTGGGGTCAAATAGGAGATTAATGTTTGCACTACCCTTCCACTACTATTCGACTCCTTTCTTAGTCGACGGGACTACTTAATCTGAAAAAAACATTGCAATAACATTTAGATGTTTAACTCTTCACATCTCCATCGTCTCAAACCTCCACTGGTTTCATCAATTGTCTGCATGAAAAGTAAAGCTTCCACCGTCCAACCACCACCACCACCACACCCGCTCTGGAAATAAGCTGCTCCTCACACAAAGAGACTCACAAAGACCTGGACATACGTATATCTATACAAGAACGTGCAAAATCCAGATTTGGTGTATTACCCAGATTGATGACCCCACCGCTGGTAGCAAACTTGTGAATTTAATAGTTTCGTCCCCCAACGGATCCCGCTACACCATTCGCCTTCACTCTTTACAAATGTTTTCTTCAACACTACTGGAATACACTTTAGTAGTATATTTTCTACCAAAGTAATTATGATAGAAACATTGTAGTTGAATTCTCGATTATCTCACGTACATTTCCTCCACTAGCACTCCTAACCCCGTTATTTCACGTTTACGAACACACTTGAGTAACATATACAGACCTCGCAAGAGTTAGGAGAGTGACAAACCCTTATATTTCTGAATATACATATACAACACGTATAGGAAATAAAACCTTGAAAATAGCAACCCTTTTTACTCTTTTTTGCAGATTGAAAATAAACCTACATAAAATGGATCATTAAAACTTAGAGAAAACAAGATTTCAATGGGGAAATATACTAAATTGTGAGTTTTCAAAAATTATGTAAAAATAAAGTTGTATGTATACAACAAAAATTTCAGTGTAATAATGATGTTTTTATATTTTTTGGAAACACTGAAATTCTTAAAATGAGAGAGGGTTTTTTTTTACGTCATCGAGAAATGAATTTCACGTGTACGAACCATTGGAGCATGTTCTGTTCCTGCGCTTCAAAGGCTTTTTTCTTCCTTAAGGAAAAAAGGCGCTGAATTACAAATTCCGTGTCTTTAATCAAACATTGACCATTTTTATTTTGGCGACTCATTCTCTCCATATACTTTCATTGGGTCTTTAAGGCATCCCTACACACATTTTGTCTCTTTCATCACTCTTCTGCGCTCTCTCTCCCTAAAAATTCTCGATATTCCTCTCTTTCATACTCACTCTCTCTCTCCTCTCTCTCTATGATAAAAAGCCGTTAAAGCATTAGAATTGATAAAAAATTTACATTGTTTGTCTCCCGTATCCAATTCCGCATGTTATATACGTATATACAGGACGTTTTTAATAGTTATAGTTAAAGAACTTTCTAACTCTCTCTAGAACAGTTCCGTTTAATTCTTGAATCATCATTCATCATACTATATTTATATAACGTCCCAGCTCTATTTTACATCCAGCATGATCGAAGTAGCTCAAGTCGTACAACTACCATGATTTAATTGGGAAGGATAGCGAGACAACGGACGATGGTGCAGTATTATACTTGATACTTACCCAAATCAATACCTAAGTATATATTATTACCGAACAGAAAATTTAAACCATTCGGCCATCCGCTACTTCTCCACAAGGTTTGTTTATAGGATATATTAATATACACAATTTAAATGGTATAATCATGTACACAAAACTCGATCTTGGCCAATATTTTCTTGTTACGCGGTATAAATGTACCAAATCTATTCAACATAAATATTACGGTAGTAGAAGAATTTAAGACAAAAAAAAATGATGAGACAACAAAACAATCCACAAAAAACAATTGTATATAGGCGTGAAAGCATCTTAAAGTATCTGTATGCAGTCAAGAATTATTGCTGCAACAAATTCCAATAAGTACGAAATATACCCATTCAAAATTGACTCAAGTGTGAGAGTATTGAATTTTGCCCGAATATTTAATGGTTTATATAGAAATTGAGAAATACTCATGTTACGTAACGGTCAAGAAAGAAGACGTTTATCAAGGAATTGGCCCATACATCATCCCAAGTGACTAAAAACAAAAACACAACCGCCAATGTCGTTATGTTGAAGAAACGTTGAGCGTATATGAGTCACAATTATTATCCATGAGGGATATATTTTGGACTGTTGGAAAGGTTGAAGCCTACATGACCTTTTAGTGCAATAAAACAAACGTTGACGTCGTCCAGCAATACTTCAAGTACACATAACATATGTTGTAAAGGGTTTTGCTGTGTTATAAAAATTGAATATTTGTCTTCACGAATTCTCCCGTCAGTTTGAATTGCGGGGGTGTACGTAGTTGCACTTGCACGCACTTGAAATCATTACCACCGAATCAAATCAAGACCGCCGACATCCTCTTGACAAGTATCTACATGAAGTATGAACTATTATTTCCTCAACATAGTACTTCTGATTATATTTTTACTTTTATGGCTTTTGTTAGAAGTGCAGCGGTTTACAATATATTTGAGGACTAGATGCCAAGCATGTGAAAGATTTGTATTGACTGGTGTGTGACTCATTTCTTTTTTACTACGAAACCTGGACAGCCCCTTGTATGCAGAATTATATACAATATAGTTCCAATAAAAGCATAAATTGTATCAGGTCCAACCGATTATATAACTGTTTAGGGCTCCATGGAGGTAGAAACGGATGTTGTGATGAGTGATCTTGAAAGGAAACAAAGTTTTTCCTTGGTGGGATTCAACTCAGAAAAAATTGAAAGGCACAATGTTCTGGGTTGGGGAAATACAATTAACGGGGAATTAGGACTAGGGGATCGAATCGATACAAAAGAAGAACAATTATCTATTCCCACAACACTACCTTTCTCTTTGTCAGTGAAAGTTCGACAGAGTAAGTTTCTGTTTTGTATTTACATTTTCAAGAAATTATGTTGGTATTACTATTATTATATGTATGTATTATTTATTATCTAGTAGTTACTTCATTGCCTTGCATTTACTGATTGCCTGAATTTGTTCTTGTAGTTGCTTGTGGGGAGTCTCATACACTCTTTGTACTCGAAGATGGAACTCTTTGGTCGTGTGGCTCCAACGACCATGGTCAGCTTGGTCATGACAAACAAAAATCTCGACAACCTGAGCTAGTTGAAGGGTTAGAGGGTAGAAATATAGTTCATGCGAGTGCGGGTTATGCTCAATCTTTCGCTATTGATGACTGGGGGGCCCTATACGCCTGGGGTTCAGATTCCCATGGTCAGCTTGGGTTGGGCCTTACAGATGTTCAAGATAAGTTAGTACGAAGACCGAGGGTTGTAAAAAGTCTTGCCACAAAGGTATAAAAAAGCAAAATGGGAATATTTATTTGTGTCTCTTTAGTGCTTCCTAATGATTTTTGTTCTAATGTTGTTGATCACAGGTTGTTATTCAAGTTGCAACGGGTCATAACCACTCTGTTATGCTCACTAGCGCGGGTGAAGTTTACACATGTGGTTCAAATAGTCATGGGCAACTTGGGATAGGAGTTGCGAATGGACCAAACCAGACAAAGCCCGTTCTAGTAGAACTTTTAATAGGATTTCCAGCAGCTCATATTTCTGCCGGTTAGAGTTACGCTACATTTCCTCAAATGGGAAAATGGCAATTTTTTCAAGCATAATGTAATTTTTGGATATACTTTCAGGAGGCTTTCACTGCTTTATCCTTAGTAAGTCAGCGGCTGTGTATGGCTGGGGTAAGAACAATTGCGGGCAATTGGGAGTGGGTGATACCAATGATAAGTGTCAACCAACTCAGTTAGCCACATTGAGATCACTCGGTGTAAGGTACATCACGGCTGGTTCGGAGCACTCTGCTTTTCTAACTCTTGTAAGTGAAATTTGTTCAGTTTCTCAGCGTCGTGTTATAAAATTAATGTTACTCCAATTGTTTTGTTCCACAGGATGGAGGGGTATTTACCTGCGGCAACGGAAAGTATGGTCAGCTTGGCCATAGTTCTCAATCTAGTGAAGTATACCCTAGAAAAATTTTAGAATTCGGTTCTGTCGTAACACAAATAGCATGTGGCAGATGCCATACCCTGTGTCTTGCCAACAGCAAACTGTATTCATTCGGACTCGGATCCAGTGGGCAGCTTGGTGATTCCAGTAAAAACCGTGCTTCACCCATGCACGTAAGTTTTTTCACTTGCCAATTTGTACATACGTGTGTAGTACTTCATGGTTTGTGTAATATTTTTTCTTTTTTCGAAAAAAATCTTATTGTAACGATACTTTGGATTGTTATATAGGTTACAGCATTAAAAACGCACGTGTACTCGGTGTATGCCGGTGGCGATCAAACATTTATTATATCAAATGGAGATTATAGTTCTGGGCATATACATTATATTGATGCTGAGAACGGAGGTTTCGGGGTCTTAAATCAACAAAATGGAGCTGTTGAAAGTCAAGACTATAGAAAACTTAAAGTCAATCAGATTCAGACAATAACATTAGAATTCATTCAACAGTTGGTTAGCGCTGTTGAGCCCGTTGACCAGGATTTAATGTCTTTGGTGGAAATTATATTTGCATCGCCCGCGTGCTGGAATTCTTCATTTATCAATACGAATAATAGTACCCCGTCCACGTACAAAAATATTGGCATCGACTTACACTTAGTAAGTGTTATGCTATTAAATTATATTAATTTCATTAAGGTCTTCGTTCAGTTCATTAATTTCGTTTTCGTAAAACAGGCTGCTGATGTTCTTGGGAGACTTGAAAACATAAAGGTTTCAAGTCTGAAGGAGCTTGTGGATTCCGTGATTTATAGTAACCTGCTTCCAAAGTTGCCTCATCAATTGCGATTTGTAGAAATTTTACGAGTTTATGTTTTGATACCCTTGACTCCCACTTTTCATTCAGATAAAGGTAAAAAGAGGTATCTTTAGCAAACACTTTTGCAATATGTATGCACGATTTTGTGTGTAGTTTTGCAGTTTTAATGTGTATTGAAAAAAATTAATTTTGCGTGGTTTAGGTTCCAAGCCTTTGCAAATATTTTTTGCCCAAAGGATTCTGAATTTACCCAAAGACCTCTGCCACGTAGTGATGATGTGGCTGTACAATTCCCCCACCGAGCACGTAACTCGACTTATATCTGTGTACAAGAGGCTGATTGTTTTCTTGGTCGATAAATACGCTAAATCAGACATCGAAGAAGCAAACATTTCGGTACGGTTCTAGTAATAATTTGTCAATAATAATTGGTTTCGTAATATCTCGATTGGCAGGATTAAATTAATTGTCTTTGTATTTAGAAAATCGACGGTCTTCGAACTGCATTGAGCTTTTTGGAACAACTCCATAATTTGAACCGTGTGACGATGCGTCTGTCGTACCACACTTTCAATATTCCTCCGTTAACTCAAAAAGTCAGTTAGTCCAGCAAATTTGTCACAAAAATCTATGAAAATATGGTGGCACTAGTTTTGCTGCTAATTTTGCTTGATGTAACCGGTAGTAAATGTTGTTGTAGATCGATATACGGAAAGAGTTGCACAGTTTTATGGAAAGCAAGGACCGTACAAGATTCGTTTGCTTCTGTGACTATCCTTTTGTCTTCGATGCGTCGGCAAAGACTATGCTTCTACAAGTAAATTGAACACGAATTTTTATTATTTCAGTATTTTAACGTAAGTTCTCGATTGTAGTTGTAATTTTACATGCTTACAGTACGATCAAGTTTCTCAAATGCGAACAGCGATGAGCACGGCAGCTAGGCATCAGCGTCCTCTCACTCATATTGTGTCTCAAATAACAGGGATAAGTGAACCTCAGCTTGAAATCCAGTTTCTCAATATGGTTGTTTCGCGTCAGAATATAGTTAATGACACCATACAGCAGTTACACCACTTAAATACAAATGATTTGAAGAAACCACTCCGGGTAATTTTACATGTTGATTATCCAATATATTTAAATATTTATACATATATTTAATTTAATATTTACGGTATACATTAACATTGCTTACATTGCTTTATGTTCCACTGCCCTGTTTCATTTACTACTTATAAGCGCTTCATTTTGTAGAACTAGAACCTATTGTTACTGTTAATACATTTGATTACCACAATAATTACGTTAACGCATGCAACGTGCATATGTTTCAGGTGAAATTTCTTGAAGAAGAAGCAGAAGATGCCGGTGGGGTTCGCAAGGAGTTCTTTCTTCTAATCATTCGAGAAATTTTGGATCCAAAGTATGGAATGTTTCGCCATTACGATGAATCTAGACTGATGTGGTTTAACCCTGAGACCTTTGAGGAAGATACCTACTTTTTCATTATCGGCCTCATCTGCGGACTGGCGATATACAATTTTACCATCATCAATCTTCCATTTCCTCTAGCATTGTACAAAAAGTTACTGGACGAGAAAGTTGATATTAATGACCTTAAAGAGTTAATGCCTCCGGTAGCAAATAGTTTGCAGCAAATATTGGATTACACGTAAGGAACTTAGCTGGAGTGTTTAAATAATTACATCTTGTGTATCTTTCATTCAAATGGTTAATTGAGTTTTTTCTGGTAATATTTATTTAGTGGTGACGATTTCGAGATTACATTTGGTTTAAGCTTCGAAATCAGCCAAGAGTCTTTTGGCGAAACTAAGGTCATTCCTCTGAAACCCGGTGGTGATAAAATCCCCGTGACGTTGAAGAATAGAACAGAATTCGTTGATTTATACATAAATTACATCTTTAACACGTCTGTTCAAAAACAGTTTGAAGCATTCAGAATGGGATTGCTACGAGTTTGTATCAGTAGCATTCTCAGTTTGTTTCATGCTCAAGAATTGCAGGCTATGGTGAATACTCTTCAAAAATAATTTTTGTAAATGTCGCAAGTAGATTCTTGTAATCATATGTAATTAACTGTGTTATATCTTACAGATTGTGGGCAATGAGGACTATGACTGGGGTGAATTAGAAAGGTATTGCGTGTATAAAGGAGTTTACCATGCGAAACATCCTACAATCATTATGTTTTGGGAAGTTTTCCATACCCTTAATCAAATGGAAAAGAAACAATTCCTTCTTTTTCTGACTGGTAGCGATAGAATTCCAGTTGTTGGCATGAGAGCAATTAAGGTAAAGAATGATAATATGAATTCTGTTTGCTGCATTCTTCTTGTACATTACTTTTTGACACGACAATATTACTTCATTATAGTAAAACGTGTTATCATACATGATGTGCATGCTTTTTCTCCAGATTACCATTCAGCCCACACCAGACGAAAGGTATCTTCCTGTAGCTCATACTTGCTTCAATTTGCTCGATCTTCCACAGTATCAAACGAAGGAACGACTCAAGTACAAACTACTTCAAGCCATCCAGCAGAATCAAGGATTTTCACTAGTCTAAAATCACTTCAGGCTAAACCTTGTTAACCAAATATAGTAATTTTAATATAAAATTATTATTTTTAACAATAAACGTCTTCCCATATCAAAGAAGGAAAAAAAATATTCTACTGTAAGTTTAGTGGAAGATTTGGTAACGCCTTGTTCTCGAATTTTGCCGCAAAGCCTTAATTTTTTTAAAGAGACGTAATATTATTGTACTGGTGAACTATGGCACTTTCTTGAGATGCCGACTGTATTTTTGGTGAATATTGATTGTAAGCGTTGAATATTTTATTGTAAATATTCTCCTCGAATGTTGAACGTATATTGCAGTATACGTTAGTAATGCAGACTCTCATGTACCTGTCACGGAATTTCTAAATTTTCCAAGTGATAGATTTTGACCAGCTTGAAAAACACCGTAGGTTTCATATTTGTACCTATTCGATTCTATCGGATTTTACAATAGTTTTTCAATAGTCGTGTCAGTATACATTATACAATATATTTATTTAATTTTTTTTCTGCCTTTGTCACGAAACATCTGGCGTCCAGTTAAGAAGTTAAGATATACCAGCGATTCTCTATTGTCAAAACAGTGATACCGTGATGTCATAGTAATTTAACTTTCACTACATTTAAAAGTTTATATTGTTTCGTTTCTTGGTTGTAATAGCGGTAATAGGTTTCCAAATCTTAAGGCCCGTGGCACACTTTACGGTTCGTAACCAACTTTCGGTGGGTTCTCGTAGAATTTCTAGTGTGAATAAATATACTCATTACATATTTTACGTGTTCTCCTTCTGCCTTGAGCTAATAAATAGATCGTAATCAAATTTCATTTTTATTTCCTAGTGTTTTTGTTTCTTTAGTTTTATATTAGTGGTAATTATGGTGGTAAAATGGGTATCTTTAAGAAAAAGAAAATTTCGTAAATAGGTAATTCTTTGAACTGAACTTTTAGATTTTCTTTGTTAGCAGGCCTTATCATGGCACTTTTTTGCATAACTGTCAATCGAATCGTTACTACCACTTGTCAAGGTTGTATTAATTTCATTAGTCAGTTTAATGTAAATACTCGTGTTTGTCGTGATGTAGTGCAGTATTGTATGAATTTTTCATTGGAGATTTATATACACTTTTGTTCTTCGGCTAATGTGAACTGACTCGTCTAGATTCTCGAAATAAATCTCCAGCATCCAATCCTATATAAATTATATTTGCCAGTGAAATGTGTTTGCATGAATAAAATTTGTTACACAGAACTCTTTGCTGACTCGACGTGCAATTTCTTTCAGATTTCCCCAGGCCGCGCCCCGCATTCACTCTTTAGCTGTTTACACTAGAGAACCAGTTTGCTTTAAATGCAGAAGAGTTTGTATTCGAATAAGGTAGCATTTACGGGTCACACATACAGTTTTTATAATTAGTCGAGTGGCGTGACACTTTTAGCTATCGGTGTCAACATAAAGCATTGAATTTGCAAGGTGAGCACTGGTTTTATAAACAAATAATGCAAAAGAGTTCGCGATGTATCCTTCCATGCTTATTAACATTAGTGGCTCCCCCGCCTTCCGGTGACTTCAATTACAAATATAGTAGGACATCATGTATGACAGGCAAATTACTTAACATGGCATCACAAAACCGTAAGACCATAAGACTTCCCTGATGAAGTGTGCTTGTGTACATTACTTACACTTATTGTTAGTATACGAGTTTGCATAAACTATCTATAACTACGTAAATAATTACATTTAAATGAAACGTTCAGATGCCTGACTTACGCTGTAGGGCACTAGTAGGACAAGGAGTACAATTTTGATTACTTTCTGAGCAGTTACCTGAAGTGAAAGAAAGAGAATGTTGCGCGATGAAGAGAAAATCTAGCCCTGAGTTTGCTTTTATCGCACAAGCACAGGGAATCCGTGCTGTGCCTTTTGAACAATTTTAAGAGGAATCCCCAAAAGGCGTCTTTTATTCCGTGTCAATAGTCATCCTGCAAATACTATTCCGATAGTTTGTCTCTTCCACAATTGTTTCAGGACATCTTCAACGAATCAGTGTCCGTTAGTAATTCTGGGTGCAAGCTGTATTTTCAAGTGTGTAATTTCACCGAATCTCCTTTTTAATGGATCCAGACGTGGAAGTTGAAATCCTATTCAAAATCACTGAATTTTTATTTGTTGCAATTCGTTCGAAGGAGTCATATGACTCATCACTAAAGGAAGCAGTTCAGAATGTTCTGAATGAAACCGAATCGATTACAGGTAGGATTTACAAGACGTGAAAATACTAGTGCTAAATTATTCCCCCTTTGAATTTTAAAAGTGTTGTAATTGTAGTTATTTACATACGCACCGTGACCGTTATATACGGTAGAGGTAAATACATGTAATATACGGTGAACTGCATGTTATCTAATTTACTGCTTATGAATTTATTTATAGTACAAAATATGCGTTCGCGATTACAATTGCCCCGGGTCCTGGAGGAATTGGCCCAAGTGCTACAAAACGCTTTCGGAGAAGCCAACAAAAAGGGTTCCTTCCTAGAAACATACTCTGAAATCAGACAAAAGATTGAAGATGAAATAGTTTTCAAACGCAATATCAACAAGTTTCCAATGGAGCTAACTCCGAAGATCTTGAAAGCCAAGAAAAATTTGCGGTTTTAAATTTTTTTGGCTGCGCCGTTTTCAATCGACAGCGTCCATGAATACAAAATAAATGCCGTGCTACCATTGCCTGTGGAATCTAATTAATCAGCACAAAAAAACCTGTGATTCCTGCGATTCCAGGTAAACGGTACGTTTATTTCAGAGGTTTTTTTTTTACAAGAATGATTGTTCCTTTGGAAAAACAGGGGACACTAGGCAGTACTTATTGTTAATTTGCTGTTAATATCTTTGATATTTTGTTATTGTACCCTAATAATAATTTTGTTACGTTCTTGTCTTTTTAAATGAAACTTGTGCGATTACTTCGAACACAATTATCAAATCTTGATGGTAATTTAATTTTGCTGTTTGACGCATGAGCACTTTGAATAGAAAACTCCGAAATTTTATAATGATGCAAAAATAAACAAATGCTAATATCTTTATAAGTATAATTGTAAGCATGGTTAACGTACAAAATATTTTCCTTACAGAGGTACACATGTCATATGCAATAGCGGCATAGTAGGAGTGATGTACCCATTTACATATAATTATTATAATTATACTTGTACCTGCAAATAATAAATCTTCAACTACAGATTTTGATTTTACAAGGTTTTGGTCATTGGTAGTGTTCACGCGAACATCACAAGTATTCAGGAAGATTTAGTAAATCATTTCAATTTATAATATTTAGTTATTTAGATATTGTTGTACGCAACATGACTTGTACACTAAAGGATAACAAATATGTTGAGATCATCTCTTTTGTGCTTATATAGTCTACATTTAAGCTTTTAGGAATAATTTTTCAGGGCCAAAGCTACATAGTAGTAATTTACTCTACGCAATTGCTTTGGATTGGTTGTCTGTCTTTAATGATTAACAGGTAGAGTACTAAACTAACAGGTGACAAGGAACTTAAGTGGGGGATGGAATCGTAAGTCCACGTGAGGCAATCTCTTGCTTTAGAAACGTAATCAAATTTTCATGTTCGCAAGTTACAGCGTAATCTAGTGGTGTTTGACCATCTTCATCCGCCACAAGAAGATTGGCACCGTAGTGAAGTAGTAACTTGCACGCTTCCAAATGACCTCGATCGACTACCCAGTGCAAAATACTCAATCCATCCTTGTCTTTTAAATTGACGTCATTTCCCTGGAACATATTTAACAATCTATCCCGTTATCACTGCAACCTGAAACAGTTTACGGTTCGGAATTATAGCAAAAATGATTCAATTACCTCACTCAGCCAAGATGTCATTTTATCTAAGTCATTGTCTTTGGCCCAACCAAAAATTGGTTCCGTTTTATTCTCCTCCACTGGTTCTTCCTCCACCTTGGCAAAAGACGAAACGGCATTGCCTAAAACTCCGGTGGTCGCATTTAACGAGGCCGGACTCTGTTCTGGAGTCCAATCAAAGAATTTCTGCACTCTGTCCACATACGAAAGCTGTGCCTCTTCTTTTGACAAACCCGAAAATTGTTTCCAGGCGTCCCATTTTGCTCTTCCCTTCTGATTAAATAACCCTGAAAAATGCATGTCCAGTTAGAATTTCATAGCAGCAGCAATCATGAGTTTCTTACAGCGTGAATTTCACATAACCAAAAAAAAAGTAGTGGGTGATAAAACGTTCTTAAGCAATACAACCAACAAGTATGGTATCAATTTCAAATGATTAATGCTTTATTATTTGAATGTAGTAAAACCTGGTTTGGGTTCATTGCAAGGTCCGATAGTTGCAGATTTGTACAATCCATAAAGTTCCAATAATTGTGCTTGATCTAATTTCTTCCCATCACTGGCAGATGACTGCATTTGCACGAAATAAGCTGCATGATTGAATAATTCTTCCAAAGGATCCATAATTCCTCTAAATGTCTTCGATGAGCTACATTCGCCAATGACTATAATAATATTGCCGCCTAACAAAAGACGCTTTAGCTAATGTTTCAATCTAAAAATCTCTAAAAATATATATAATTAAGTACTGACGTAAAAGTATGAACACTGACAATTTGTGTGAGCTCAATAGTCGTCACCATTCATATTAGTTATTGTTATTAGACTAAAACCAGTCTAGTTTGAAGACGTTAGAGCTAAATTACTACTCTAACGTCCTAAGAAATGTCTAAAGTCTAAGTCTTCTAAGTCTAAAAGTCTAATCTTCTAAGATTAAAACAATTCTATGTCCCTCTAAGTCACTAGTCGCTAAATCTAAAAAAAAACATTAATTTTTGTATCCGTATTGAATCTGGCGGTCTTGCAGATGACGCGCGGAGAGTCGAAAACAACGTGTTTTTTTGGTTATTGTTTAATATCTTTAATTCTTTTGGTGTTTTGGTCGAAAAGAAAAATCGACATCCAAAAACTGATCATTGTATAACTTTTTTTAGTTTCTGGTGTGTTGTGGTAGTTTTTTTCTTCCAGTTTTTCCCAATTTGGCACCTTGACACCAAACACCTGCCAACTCTTCCCATCCCATGTACTGGCTTCTATCTGGTCCAGGTTCATCTTTTCATATATATTTTGTGCTCTTTCGGGTGGAACTAATAGAGCAAAAAAAAAAAAAACCGAATAGGAGATTATGTATCATCAAGAAATTATGGCAGCCACGGATGCGTGAAGTGAAGGTATTTTACATGTTTCCAGCAGAGGAATCAAAATCAATAAAATATAATATGTGGATCTTTGTAACGCATTTTCATTGTACTGGCCATAAAGTGTGGGCTAAAGAATAGTGGGGAGCTGCCTATTGTGAGAGTGTGTGTGCTATAAAGAATATAATTGTGTGCGACACTCTCGAGTCTCTTCTCCCCGTTTTTCGGATTCGGACGCGAGACTGGCCTTCCCTCCGAAAATTAAATTATGGAAAACCCCACCTCCATTCCGGAGGAAAGAACACTTTGTTCGGGAGCAACAAGCGGAGACAAGAACCCACCTGCTGCTCCCCCCTCAACCCGAATCAGTCAAGAGGAAATCGAAGAGATACTCCAAAAACAAGATTCCAGGAAAGTCTCTCCCTTTGAGGCAACCAAATTGGAGAAGGAGGCCAAAAGGAATTGGGATATCTTTTACAAGAGGAATGAAACCCGATTTTTTAAGGATCGACACTGGACACTCCGGGAATTTCAAGAACTTCTGGCCTTTCATCACAAGGACGAGGAGGAAGAAGAGAGATCTGGTGGTGGTGGATATTCTGAAGACATTCACTCCGTTGGACCCAAAACTCTTTTAGAAATTGGTTGTGGAGTAGGTAATTTCGCTTTCCCTATTTTGGAAGAACTGGATTATATGAAAGTATTTGCCTGCGATTTTTCACCCAGAGCCGTAGATTTCGTAAAGTGAGCAATTTTCAGTATTTCTTTGTATACATATTTATTTTATTTTTATTTATGTACCTAGCCATTATTCTTATGTATGGATGAAGCCGTTTTACTGTAGGGGAAATAATTAAACTGTGTACGTGGGTTTATTTTTATAGATCAAATCCAGCCTATGATGAAAATAGAATTAACGCCTTTGTCTGTGATATCACCGAAACTCATTGTTTTTCTACAAACGAAGCTTTAAGGGAGCAAAAAGTGGATTTCATATCCATGATTTTTGTACTGTCTGCTATTTCACCGGATAAACATGGGGACGTGGTAACGAATTTGAAGACTGTTTCAAAACCCGGAACAGTAGTGTGCTTCCGTGATTACGGCCGCTATGACATGGCTCAACTTAGATTTAAAGGAGGGAAGAAGATCCAGGATAATTTTTATGTTCGACGGGATGGGACTAGGTAAGCTTTGAGCAGTATGCTCACTCTGTGATTTTTTTATTCACCGGAACATTTGTAATTCTTGCTATTCTATCCCAACAAAACTTTCAAAATAGAATTTTAACGACTCGTAACAAACAACTTTATTCGTTCTTTTTCACAGGGCTTATTACTTCACACCGGAAGAAGTTGTTTCCATTTTTACTAACGGTGGTGCTTTCAAAACTATTCTTTGTGAATATGTACATCGACGCACAGTGAACGTTAAAGAACAAGTTGACGTTGGTAGAATATTTGTTCAGGGGAAATTCATTCGTTTATGATTTTAAGTCATTTGTAGCTGAATCGAAATGCCAAATGCCAATATTATTAAAGTTTTTGTATTATCGCAATGAAGCACTGAAATACGTGCATCCAGAATTGGCTGGACTGCTGGAGATTGTTTCATAATCCATGATTAAAGATAAAATAAATAGTAACCATTCATTGAATATTTTCTGGAATTACTCTGTGCTAGATGGTACTGGTATCGACAGTTAGTTTTCTTAATTACACAATTGGTTTTAGCTATAATCAAAAAATTATTGAGTATGTTTATTGCATACAATTGGATTAATCCTTTTATTAGTTTACATTTTTCATTCTTACTCTTCTTATTTGCGGTTCTTCTGTTGGGTATTAGTATAATAGTATCCACTTCTTTGATCTAGGCAGGTCAAATCTTCCAACCAACTTACTTCAACTCTAATTTTGATTTATGATGTAACAAAGCGTTAATACTGACTGATTAGTGATTACTGCTTCTGCTTGAAAAAATATGCCGTGCCTCATCACCCGCGTCTAAATGGTTTAATTTCCACTGGTTGGCAATGTAGCCAAATAGAAGTGCATAGGAAGTACACAATTTCTGAAATGCTTCCAGGCTTCACTAATTCGGTTTTAATTTTCCTCCAAATACACACGTATAAAACTTAAGAGTATACATAAGTCGTAAAAAAAACTAGACCAGCAATAACATTATCAGTCTAGGCTTTCCGAGAAAACTGTGTGTGATGCTCATTAATGATTTTTACAGTCTTTGCACCAAATATTAAAAAAAAATGTTCATTACAGGAAACTGTTATAACTTATACCCAATAAGAACCAGGATAGAGTTGCAATTAACAATCTAGCTAAAATTATAAGTGTAAAGGCTGTATCATAACGTTTTATAACAGTATTTCTGCAGCATGCATTTCCTACAGATTATTTCTGTTGATTTAAAATCAAACAACTGCCACACGTAATCGCTCAGCTCAAACTGTTGAATCTGCGTTCATTTTGTGATTAAATACAATTTGTATTTGCTTAAACCATAACACGGTCACGCACTAGTAAATAAAATATACCTCTCTTTAAATGATTGTGTGCAGTCAAGTAAGTCACGTTATATTTAAAAAAAACCATGTAACAAAAGTTCATTTTGTACAACCTTGAGAAAACATGAAGGTGATTAGAGAATGGACTCATTGTTATATAAGATTTTGTTGTAAGCCCATAACTAGGGCTTAAACTACAAACCAAAAAAGTAGTGTGTTTGATAATTTTTTGGAAAATACTACAAAATATAATTAAGTGAGCCCACTGTGCCAGTAGCAACGTTATATAAAAACCAAATTTGACACACTATCACTTCCACCAATGCCTGGACACATGCTCTAACGTTGTTTTGCTTCTGGTGATAGCATCAGATTCCTGGCAGATTTTAATTTGATTATAACGAAAGGGTTGTCGTCAGTGAACCCTTTCATTATTTATAGATTGCAATGAAAAAAAAAAAATACATGACCTCTCTCGTGGTCAACGTTGCGAGGTTCCCAATTAAATTTTGCTGGTCGTGTGTGTCCACATGTTCTTCCTTTTTGCTTATCCATGCGTAATCATGCATTGCAGCTGGTTAAAAGGCATTATTTCTTGCTCGTCACAAAAATTGGTTTATACGGTTAGTGGTTACAATCAGTCGATCGGTTGCAGTTTTCTGATTCTTCTCATATCTCTGGTCGTCTTTCCTTTCTTGTGATTGTGACTGATATGTTGTGCTTGTGCTTTATACATTTTTTTTTTTTTTTTTACAAAAGTCAACATATACTCTCCGTCAGTCAGTGGTTGAAATTTGAAGTGTACAATTGAAGTTTTTTTTTGACTTTTTGGTTGTTTTTATGTATGTTATGTACTTATACATTTGTTCAAAAAGGCGAAAAAGCACACCTTGCCCCTGCTACCAATTGTCCAAGAAGTCAAAACCTGTTTTTGGTGTTGCCTGCAACAATATAATATACAAGGCTGTCAGTTTCAGTATATTTGCAATCACTTGCTCAGGTCTATATTTTTATTACTATTATTATTATTACTACTACTACTACTACTCCCATCAACGTCCATATACATCAGGGGTTAAGTAATCAGTAGGAGTGTGAACGTCTTCGCAGTATGCCCCTTTACAAGCCCTAAAAGGTATCCATAATAGGCAATGCACGTGCCTAGCCAACCCATGTGGATGGTAATTTTTACCAAGTGTTTCAACAGTTGATAGAAGAGCATTTTGTCAAAATTTTTTCCCAAACTGGCGAATAACGCTCGAGTGTGAATGTGCATAAATTGCAGTGGCACGTGCTTTTGTGCAACAAAATTTGTTACTTGCACACCGTGTAAGTACATAAATCTTTTGCACAGAATTAAAAAAAACAAAATGCTCTTCTCAACATGGTGTGTAACAAGAACCCGTTGACATTCACTTTCATTTGTTAGCTTACTTGTTTTGTAAATATTATTAAATGTAGTAAATCGCGTATCGTATTGCACGTGGACTTGGGGAACTCCCTGCACAATTGATAGTTTATGCAAATCTATTCTGCATCAAAGTCATACAGCTACAAAAAAAAAAACGTGAATGTCTGTAGGGGCATTCACTCCTTCGTTTTTTTTTTTACCGTGAATGAATGAAAATTATGATGTAAATTATGTTGGCACCTATGACCATGTTAAAGGGTTGGAAATGTCTGTCGTCACTATATATAGGTATATAATGTCCTTTTTTTAAATTTGTTTTTCAAGAACAAGACTTATTTTACAGTCTTGCTCTCAGGAAAAAAGAATCCGGATTTCACCAGGAAACAAAGCAAAAATAATGTTAGGGATTAATTAGTAATAATTAAGACTACGTCCACTTTGATTTACAACATATGACAAGCGTACGATGGAAAAATATTTGCTAGCAGAAAATGAAATGGGTTAACTACCAACATGCAAGGATTATGTCAGCAAAGGAAAAGGTACAGAAAAGAACAAACTCAAAAAGTTTATGAAGCGATTACAATTTATTTTCCCAAACATAAATTTTTTTAAAAAATTATGCAATACAAAATTAGGAGAATGGTCTAAAAGATAAAATGGATAAAGTATTATACAAAAACGACGTAATATATACAACCTCTAAAAATGCTTCTAGAGATTGTTTTGTGTTAGTTTGAGTATGTAATTAGGACTTAACAGGTGACTAGGACTTACTATTATTCCCTGGTGCGGATTACACGTAATGAGCTAATTTCTTGTTTAACGTGAGCATGGGTGAGCAATCAATTATGTATATAAAATCGGCGGTAAGTACTTTTGTGAAGAAAATAATTAAATAAAGAGGGAGTTGATAAAAAAAACATAAATACAGAAAATAAATTAATATGTGGTAAGATAAATAATTTGATAAATGACATAAACGCGGATAAACCCATTCAGTGGTCTTTGTAAGCTCTGCTAAATTGTTAGCTATGCATACAATGACTCAGAAATTCACCCCTTTTATGACAAATTTTTTAGGCAAATGTAATAACTTGAGAGATTTTGGTGGAGCCTTCTCTACCAATAAAGATGAGGGTGGAGTACTTTTTATTCCCTTTGGGGAGCACTTCCACCTTCCCATTTTTACGGATTTTTGCACTTACAATACGACAAGGACTGGAGACATCCACAGAGAAGTCGTCCTCGGATTTCTTCGGCTCATACTCCAGCTTTGTGTCCGGTTTGGGACTTCTATTATTACTGATCGGGCTATTCTCGGATTTCCCTTTCTCCTTACTTTCCTCCATCTGAGATTGAGATTCATTCTTGACTTTTACTGCCATTCCTGGACTTTGCTTTGGGGGTGGTGGAGGAGGTGCTTTAGGCTTATTCACCTGCAATTAATTTTTTTTTATAGCAATGTTGTATTGTTGTATAATTGTATACACATCGTCTCCAAACTTGAACTGTATACTCCTGTAAAAATGAAAAGGCACTTTGCATTACAATAATAATTGTACATAAGATTCACCTTTGTGGAAGGAGTTTGTTTGAGAGTGGTGCCCTTGCCCTTGTTCATCTTGAGTTTTTGCTGAAGTTCGGCGATTAAATCCGAATTTTGGACCTGTTTCGGAAGATTGGCCTCATCCACGGGTGGGTTCATTTTCCCGGAAGAATCCGGTTTGGACAGGGCGTAGGTGGATTCGGAAGTGCTGGCAGCCCCAAAGCCGATGACGGGAACTCCTAAAGCAGGGTAGCCACTCTTTTTGACAGGTGCTTTTTGATTAGTAGCCGGGCTATTCACAGATTCCGTGGAGGAGAAGACATCGGAGCACAATTCTTCGGACAATCTTTTGATGGGTAGGGATGGAGCCTGTTTTTTCTCCCGATGGGAACTACCACTCACTCGTGCTTTTGAATCCAATTTCCTCGTTAGGGGCAAAGAAGGGGCTGGGAGGTTCTTGACGAGCTTCTCCAAATCACAGAACGTGGTCTGACTCTGAGAACAATAACTAAAGGGCTCGGAATGCTCATCTAAGTAGAAGTTATTGTCGTCGTAAATGTACTTCTCCGGCTTTTTGGGGTAGACTGCGGCGAGGAGGGCTGTAACATGATCCTTATCCAGCTCCGGATCTTCGTACAGAATTTGATCCTCAGACATAATTTCCTCCTCATCTTCCTCTGGAATGATGCCAGGCCCTCGATCCTCCCCCTTCTGCTTCTTCTTATTCCTCCGAATCACATCGTAGATGAGGTGCTTGTCAATTATTTTCGATTTCTCACTAAAGCTCAGATTCTCATCAAATTTTAAGGTCTCCTCCACACTTTTCACATCCGCGAATATCTTGGCCGACAAAGGGTTCATGGAGGAGAAGTACACAGCCACTTTTTCCGGGTAAATTGTCGACATGATTTCTTTTTTTTTCTCTCTCTCTGGAATATTCACAGGTCACGGGAATTCATGAAGAACCCTTTATTAGCACGATACAAGGGAAGGACAAAATTTATTAGTAATTATACTAGTTTTAAATAAATATTGATGACATCGTCATCTATAGTTTTAACAAGGGAGAATATTAAAACTAAAAATAGGGAACAGAAGGAAAGATCGGAAAAAGACTCAGAGGAAGCAACCACTTACAAAAATGAAGGACAAATATGAGAAACAAAAAAAAAGAGTTGGTGATGATGGCTGAGACCAATACAGGACAGAACGTAAGAGGCTTCTCCAAAGGCCTTGTTTAAATTCGACTTTTACTACCATACAAACTCTTACTCTTATATGTTTTGACAAGTGGCTGAGCCAATCCTTTTATTAGTAGTATATGTGGTAGTAGTAAAAAAAAAAATATTTTTTTTTGCTTCAACAGCAGCCTGCAACTTCTTCGGCCACTGTCGTTGAGGCCTAAAGGGAGAATAACAACAATGTAAAAAAGTGTGTGGAATGTTATACTATTGTTGCTCTCCTCACAAAACCATCCATTCACCACCCCACGAAAAGTGTGTACCGTCATACTTGTGTATACCTACATTGGTTCTCTTTAAACAAAAAAAAATCTCTTCTCTCTCTATCTCTCTCTTTGATGCTGAATTTACCATTATTTGTTGTGGTGGTTGGTATCAGTGGTTTACCCACTTTATTTTGGGTTCACCCTTTTCCTCTAAAATACTTTACCAGTCCTCGTATGTTCAAATTGTGTACAAGAAAATTCATTCTAACAATCTTCATATCTGTATCGTTCTACTCGCCTGGTTACATTTGTTTCCATTACAGTGAGGGGATCTTCTACATTATGACCATCTCACATTTCATTCACACGATGATGTACATACATATGCATATGTGAAATTGTTGTATGGTAAAGTACACCGGTTATTAAAAAAAACATGTGCTTCAATCACAGTCTTTTAACCAGGGCCACCGCTAAGAAAAGAAAATCTTTGACAAAAAAAAAAGTTGGTGAGACCAGATTTATGTATGCGTACACACAAATACCACGTAACACACTCTGGATGTTTTGCTGGCCTCAAATCAGGATTAGATTAGGAATATAATATATATATATTTTTATTACTTTTTGTTGGAAAACTCAACCCTTTGTTTTGGTTTGGTTATTTTGTAGCTTACAAATTTGATGCGCTTCGTGCCCAGGGAATGAGGCGGGCTTCCCTCATATAAACATTTTTTGATCGTAAACAGTTTTTAAACAAGTACAATGATATTCCCAAAAAATAATGTCTTTATATCATCATCATAACAGTTTTTTTTTCACCGTCTATAGGCTCGTAGATTATTTCTGTAATATTATACCATACATAGTGTATACCTCCCCTCATACATCTTCACGCTTGGGGAGCTATTTCGATAATTTCCCAAGATTATTATGAAGCACGAATCTCTTCTTTGAACTAGATTACGTGACTAGAAATGAAAACGTAGGTGTATAAATAAGTATTTAAAATGTGTTCCTTTAAATACGGGGATGGGATGCGGTGAGGAAACAAAGGAAAGAACAAATAATGCTGACTGATGTTGATTTACCTATATGATTTTTTTTTCGTATATTTTACTCACCTTTGTTAATATGTGTATTTTTAAAATCACTGGGCGTCCCCCGGTCTTGGGCTTCCACTAAAAGTAAAATTAAAGGAAAAATATCGTTCACAGAGACAGAGATGACGTCGCTTTTGGGGCACTTTCAGACGAAATTATTATATTATCTATTATTAATGATTAACAAAAACTAATTTTATAAAACAACTGAAAATTACAAGATTGGAGGATCATACTGCCTCATAAACATCCTGGAGAGTTCGGACACCGAAAAAACTTTTAAATACTGGGCATTTACCGCCTGAAGCGGGTATCGATTTTTTGGGGATTCCGTATGTACATAATGTGAACGGAAGTACGGCCATAAGCAAAACAACGTTGACGCAGTGCTTTCTCGTAGGGCAACTGAAGCTGTGGAAAGTGCATGCAATAAATGAGTATATAATAAAAGTATTCAAAAGACATGCTTTTTACGATGACAACGACAACTATTTCAATCGTAAAGATTTAAGTTTTTACAAATGTGGTAAGTCATAGCCTGACTACCGTGTATTTAAGAATGCATGCTTTGCCAATTATTGACCAAATAAATTTTTAAATGTGTTCTGCTGCACGTGTAAACAACAAAGAAAAGTGCGTCTAATAGTCCTACAAATGCATGGAGGCAGAGCCTATTGTGCGGAAGGTATACGCTCTTGCACAGCCATTAGAATTTATGGGGCAACATGGTAAAAAAATAAAATCTTTGTCAGTAACCACGAAGCAAGTGAAACTTCTTTTTAAGCAGACACAACACAGAAGTTTCATTCAAAATTTATTTGTGAGGATCCACTATAAAAAGAAAAGAAAGTCTACTTGGTCAGTTTAATTATGCAGACATTGGGGACTATTTATCCTTCCCATATCTATGGAAATGGAAGCAGTACATCTTTTTCAGGCTCTCCACCTTTCTGAATCCATGTATACTCAATAAAAAGTAATTAGATTGCTGCTTTATAAACGTTTGCATGTTAAGTTTTATTAACTAGAGCGATTCTTTTATTTTTTTGGCAGCAAGCTAAAGTTTGTTTTTTTCCCTTTCTCCCCAATTGTTGATTTCCGATTCCGATGCTAAATGAAAGTAAGTGCTAATGCGATTTGTATACTGAATGACTCTGCCAGAAAATACAGCTATGGAATTTGCAAGCACATTTAATGGACACAATTTTCGGATATTAATAATTCATTCAGTAAGGCTTAAAAAATAGCATGGCGTAATACTTATTTATACACACAAAATGCGTGTCCGTATAGTCATTGTCTTTTCATTTTTGCAAAATGTTATGACTTTAAAATGACTTGTTCCTTTGGTCCTTACCGACGGTTCAAAAACTGATTTTTGACAACAAAAATTATTCACGATCATACGCATTTCAGGTGTTTGAACTATGATAGGTAAAACAAGAGAATCAAAAATGGAGAGCAATTTCTGATTACGTACGATTGCATGAGTCGTTCTGTGAAGTGGCAGAGCCACAAGCTAATATTATATGAATAGAGACATGATCAACGATCACGACGTATGTGTGTAAATGACATTTTGCGGTAAAAATACTTAAAAAGGATCCCCCGAGAGGAACAGAGAAGCTTCCATTGTTGCTTTTCCTATGACCTAGCGTTACTGGTTTTTATTATTTTTATTATAATTGATATCGTTACCAATAGGACCCAGCAAAGGCTAATAGTCTTGTACACAGTTAAATCCTAAATCGAATACAAAAAACTAGGTCGGCACTAACTCTACACGTAGAAGGTAGATAGATATATTGTATTGTTTCAATGTATCGAAAGACCGATGTCAAATATTTAAAGCGAACCGAGCGGTATGCGGCCTAGTTGAAGGAAATGTGAACTGAAGTAACTGCAATCGAATTCTCCAGGAATTTATTATTTTAATATCAAAACATGAAAACTTTAGAAACAACAACTGTATTAAACAACAACGTAGTTGAAATACCCAACTGAGTTTGAGCTACACGAGTTAATGGGTTGTCTTCCTGAATCTGGAACCAACCGCTTGCTCTACGGATTCGTACCCTTTCTCTCTGCAATAAAATTGTTTACGAAATTAGGTAGATTAATTATATGGGTAGTTGATATCATTTACTATAACTAATAACTAATTATACACATTAAATGCAAATTTCTGAAGAGCTGGAACTACATGAAACCACAAATCTAAATCAGGTAAGCAGTAAAAAAAAATGCCTTACTGTAAAATTGAAGACAATTCTGATTTTATACGAGACACAATCCCTGGACCCTCGTAGACTAAAGCAGTATATACTTGAACAGCATTGGCTCCTGAGGAAATTTTGTTAAAAGCATCCTCTCCGCTCCAAACTCCTCCAACTCCAATTATAGGTATTTGTCCTATTATCAGTATCAGCGAGGGATTTACAATTTAGAATCTTATGAATCGTCGCAACAATATCAGTACTTAACAAAACCATGCAGTAGGCAGCTATTTTTTACTTTTACTGACCTTGGAGTTCTCGGTAGAACTTCCCCACTAGTTCTGTTGAGGATTTTTCTAAAGGTTTGCCACTTAAACCACCAATTTGATTTTGTAAATCACTTCGTAGTCCCTCTCTGGCCACGGTGGTATTTGAAACTATAAGACCATCCACCCTGGTTTCCTTCTGTAGTACGACGCGACAAATAGATTGTACATCAGCATCGTTGAGATCAGGAGCAATTTTTAGAAATACAGGAACTTTTCTGTGCTGATTGTTTCTGGCTTGTATTACACTCTGCATTTAGAAAACATTACATGATCATTTTACTCCAGAATTAGGGTGTTTGCCAAATATTTGTCATTTCATCGGTTCACCCTACCTGTAAAAGTGGCTGAAGTGCTTCTGATTTTTGTAAATCTCTTAGATTTGGTGTGTTGGGTGAGGAAACATTGATAACAAAATAATCGGCGGTGTCACTAAAAGCCTCGATCCCTTCAGCGTAGTCACGAATTTTATCTGTCGAATCCTTATTTGCTCCTAAATTAACACCAACCGTATAGTTTGGGTACTTGCTTTTGAATTCTGTCAGTCGCTTTCGGACTATTTCTTTGCCGTCATTGTTAAATCCGTACCTGGAAAACATAAACGATTAAAGCCTTCTCCAAGAGATGTTTTATTTAATAATAAAATAATAATTAACATTCTCGTACCGGTTTATCACAGCATTGTCTTCATACAGGCGAAAAACTCTAGGTTTCGGATTTCCGTCTTGAGGATACGGAGTTACGCTTCCGATCTCTACCCATCCCAAACCCATGCGCGTCATTCCTGCTATACATTCGGCACTCTTGTCAAAACCAGCCGCCAGTCCAACAGGATTAGGAAGTTGAATGTTACCGATTGTGGTTCGCTGTTCCACAAATCACCACCCAAACGATCACAGATATATAGCACAGAAATCTACAACTGGATATTTAGAACGATGCTTGTGTCATCTTTTATTTACCAGATTCGGTAAATCATCTGAAGGTACAGCTCGAATAAATTTAAATTTAGCCAACAGTACTGCTGCCCTGTGAGAAACCTCAGGATCTACACGGTTAAAAATGGGATTAATGAATTGCTGATAAAAAGTTGCATTGCCGGTCCATATTCCAATTCCTCCGAAAGCTACCAAACCCCCTGCTCCGATAATGACGATGGACTTGGATTTCCTCTGCAAATTCAGACAATATTATAATTTGTACAAGACTAATTGCACACAAACAGACAAGTGTCAGATGCCAATAAGAAAACGAGAAATTTGCATTCAGTCAATCAATTTGGGATCTTTATCATTACGGATTCAATTTGAGCAATTCGATCTCAACCATATGTATTAAACGTTATTGAACGTATTGGAGACATATTTTCATTTACTTCAAAATCAAGTTCTAGTTAACTACAATTTACTTTACGCTTTTGAGAAGCAAGAACAAATAAAATTAAAAAAATAAATAAATGCAATTATTAGACCTCTTACCCAGAGGAGCTGCTTTTGGCTAAGCATGTTGTCCAAAATGTTAGATTGTGCAAAGTCTTACTTATAAATTGTGACAATGTGAGTAAATGTTTCAAGTTGGTTGTCATCAAGTCACTATGCTAGAAGAAAACAAAACAATGACACCATTGATAACTGTCAGAAGTCAAAAGTACCTTCCATAAATTCTTACGGTCTGAATAGGGAAACAACAACTAATAACTCTTGAAATCGTTTAGTATCATGGTCAAGAAAATCATTAAAAATTAAAAGTACTAAAACTTGCACTAAATAAAAGCACTACAATCAGGCTCCCTCCGCAGGCTCTGTTTACCCGGGTAGTTTTTTTATCCGGTTTGGTTTTGGATTGGATTCCTCATGTTTCATTTTCATTTCATTCCTATTCCTCTGTGTCTCTCCCCTCCATTGAATACAAAAATTCCGGCTGCAAATAAAGCACGTGCTAGATGGCGGGAAATGAATCTTATTTAAACCGAAATATTAACGAAAAACAAATTGAGCAATTTGTTTTTGAGAAATTGTTGTTACCGACATCGAGAGTCCATTTAAATGCATTATGATGTTTTACAAAACATTAATAGGGCTACTTTACGATACTTTTTTTTTTTTTTTTTTTTTTACATATGTATGGTTTAAGCCTTTTGTTCATGGGTTAGAAAATACATTTTCCTCGGATGCCAATGACCGCAGACCACAATGCAAATTATACAATATACAGATGTATAATAAAATTACAGTTGATACTAACTTCTGTTTGGCATTTTCTAAAAAATCTTCTAGTTTTTATTTTGCGCTACTGCTTCCATTACAGGAATGCTTGTGTGAAATCTACGAGTTAGGGATTCCAGCAGGTACTTTATACATCTCGTAAGCAAATTCTTCCTCTTCATTTTCATCATATTCCACGCCGATATAGTCAATCTCTAAAGAGAAAGGCCCTTCAAGTTTGAATGCAGTTATTCCAACAAAGGCTATTTGGTGCAGAGGAATCTGGTCTTGTAAATCCTGTACTCTACCCTTATGACTGAAGAAGAATTTGCTGAATGGAATCTGCAATTTTAACAACGAACAAAAAAACTTTGTACACACGGCTTGGCAGGTCAGATTGAAAGATGATGAATTCTGATTTAGTTTGACTCACCTTAACATACTGCCAATAAGGCCCACCGCGAGTGTACAAAGCATACTGGTACATGTCGTGCCAGGTTATGTCGAATTCTCCGGATGTGGAAATGTTGATTGCATATGTTCTTCCATCTCCTCGTACTCTCATTATTAGGTGATTATAATGCATCCAGTAATAGTAGTCATTACGGTTAAACGATTTCTACAGTATATTGAGGAAGATTCTTCGCTTATTTACAATACAGACATATGTAATTAAATAACGAATATCACTTCCTCACCTTTTTGCGGTCACACAACATTGCAGCAAAGCCTGCTCTTTTAGTTTCGCCGTCCTTAGGAAAGTCCGTGCATATGTACCCTTGAAAAAGAGCTCCACCTACAATTTTTAGACTTTTACTTTAGAACACGAAAACGTCAGTATTTTAGAATTACTATTTAAAAAGCAGAAAATATGTGTAAAGATACCAGCGGGACTCCTAGTTAGAGCTGCCTGACTGTATCCTGCTCCGTGGGTACCATCCGTTGAAGTTGACCAGATATCAAAAGCGTCTGGCCGTTTAAAATCGAACTCAAGTCGTCTACTTCCTGCACAAGAAAAGAACTCATGATATGACAGTTAACATGGAACAAAACAAGCCTGCACAACGAAAATGTCGCAGTGATATACCATGAACAACCCATGCCCCGGCATCATCCTCGAAATCTTCTCGATTTTCATAATACATCTTTTTAAATTCTCCTCGGATGTCCTTGAATCCATTTCGGAATCCTCCCCACTCGTCCAGGAGTTTATCCTTCATTTAATTACGAAATCAATGAAAAGTCATCTCAAACATGGTACGTTGAGGTACAAACAACCGCATATAAGTAACATCAAATAACATACCCAAAAATCTTTTCTTTTCTGTCTGCTAAAATCTTCCCTGTCTCGGTAACCTCCTTTCTCATCCGGCTCCCAGAACATGTGACAAGCACAAGTTGTTTTTAAATCCCTGTAATGATGCCTCCAGCCTAGATAAGATTTCAAAATCCCGGAACTATTCCTAGTAACTCTAGGAAACATTTTTGCGAGAAGTCCACACGTGGCACGAGGAAAAAACAGGAAATAAAGATAAATAAGCACTTATTTACACTTAAACATTGCACCAAAAACGTTTTTAGACGTTTCACAAAAATACATTCGGGGGGAAAAAAGGAAGTAAAATTAGTTAACAAACAACGAGCACCGATAAATTACACTGATGATGATGACTGGTCGCATACTTACGTCCACAGTTCTCTTGGGCTTCCCATTTAATTTTTGGGGAGTTCTCCCTCAATTGTTATTTTCTCGTCAAAATTAATTGCGATTTGGCTTTAATTTTAGGAAGTCTTTTAGGAAGTATTTTAGGAAGTATAATTTTAGGAATTTTAGGAAGTTTTTGAATTTTCGAAATAGTTGACAAAATTTGATTTTCCCAGTAATTTTGTTTAGCTCGGTCAAAAAAATACAACGTGAGATGGGATCTGCTGGCCGCTGGCGCATAATCTTGTCATCCAGTCTTTCACTCTTTCAGTACTATTCGTATTGTATTCACAGTAGCAGATAGCACTATATATATTTGTCCTTGGACTGAGCTATTTTGCCCGCAGAGATTTGATTAAGCCGCTAATAATGTGCACGGAAAAATTGAAACGAAAGGGAAAGCTGAATGCTTAAAAAATATGTGATCAGCAACGTGAAATAAATGTACCAGTTAAACTGATTATTTCGTGATCTTTGTGCTTATGCAGGTCAAAGGTGAACTACTAGGTCATGAGTAAAATCGTCCTCAGGAAGGGCTCACTTGTTCCTTTGTGAAGCATCAGTCGGCTGCTTCTTGTTTTCCGTGGTCACCCAGTCGTCTGTAAGCTCTTCAGTTGAGCAAAACAAAACGTCTAAACTCGTCGTTAATTGCAAGTTTGTGGGTATACACGACGTTGAGGAGGCACAGCGGTGATGGATCACTTAAATGCCTTAAGTTGTCGGGTAAATTTTCCCATGATTTGTATACTTGAATTGTTATTGTGTATCTTCGTTTGTACCACGACGTTGCTGAGATCCCATGATGTTAGATTGATTCAATAATTGAAATTGCTTAAATAATAGGTAATCACTTCATATGGACATCAATTGAAGCAGAAGTTACCGTGGTATTCCCAGGAGCTCTGTAATGACTGGCCTCACCAGGCTAGTGCAATGTCCTTTGGAGAGTCCAGCGTGATTAAATATGGGCTTAGTTACCCAAGGCGTTCAGGGATGGACGTTGGCGACAGCGAAGATTTTGTGGAATATATTGATTACTTTCAGAATCTGGAATCTTTCGACGATGACCAGGTGGAAGAATGTTTTGTGTCTCGTGGAGTTTGTGTTCTGTCCGTTGGACCGATTGGGGGACCGTGTGCTCTTAAAGGGATATACAGACCTTTGAGTTCGTATGGGACGGGTATTGGAATCAGAAGTGCCTTGAAAGTCGGATTTTCTCGTAGTATCAACGAAGGCTTAGATGTTACAAACGAAGGAAAAGGTACTAAAGATTCACATAAAATTTCTACTCGAGCAAGTGTTGAATCACCGAGGCATCGTAATATTGTAAATATTTTGTATTTTAGAGACATTTATTTGCCTGGCAGAAAAGGCAGGGATTTCAATGTATTCTGAAAATAGCAGTGATTCGCAAGTTCTCTATATACCCGAATTTCATGTCGAAAGGATAGTGGGTTGCAGTTTAGGATTACTAGTTGTGCCTGTTCGTCAGGATCAGGATTCAGCATTAAGTCCTGGCGCAGATAAATTCCTTTACTTGCTCACTCATCCTATTAAACAAGTCAGTCGTATATGGCTCCGAAGCAATCCAGCTCAAGGTTAGTATAGTATTTTCTTATGTATATCGCAAATACGAAATTATCATAACCGTCAGGTAACTAATTTGGTAATCTTCCATTTTAGATTATATCGAATATAATGGTACGAACGAAATATTGCTGGGATGCAACAATGATTTGTGTGTCTTCTGGAGTGTAAAGAACGATAAAATTATTTTGCGCCGTCTCGTGAAATTAGAGCCAGCTGTAAGTGACTTAAAGTTCGCAAGTTATCCAAGCATT
>JAQGBT010001319.1:0-33504 GCA_034698585.1 Disparrhopalites patrizii
AGAGAGAGAGAGAGAAGAAAGAGAGAGAGAGAGAAGAAAGAGAGAGAGAGAAGAGAGAGTGAGCCAGAGAAACAATCCTCTTCTCCTACCATGCGAGATGCACACTGTGGCTCTTTTCCTCCTGATGATCCTGATCCCAGAAGAACAACCTTGCACTTGCCAATAATAATAGTAATAATAATATCGCCGCTTTAAAAAAAACACGTATACGAAAGAGCCCTGAGAATTTTTTCCCCCATCTGTAATACAGATTCCAACTAAATATGTGTGATGATGCACTTGATTATACATGCATTTACGGGACTGGTTGAGAAAAGAAAAATAACTAGGTATATTCATAAATGATGTGAAGGGGTGTGTGTTCTGCATGCGGTGGCTGGTGGGAATGGTGGGAAAGACATCTCCTCATGATGATGTGGTAAGGATGACGATCATGATCATCATCATCCTCATCATGATCAGGAGTCCCAGATGTATACCACGGATATATATTAGTACATATTAGAACATTTCCTCCTAATCTCAGGTGATACCATTTAAAAGCCCAGACACAGTTTTCTTTATCTGGTATTATTGACCATGTTAATGTTTGTTGTTGTTGATATTGGTAATTATAGATTATTTATCCCCCTGTGTTCCATTTTGCACATGAGTTTTGAGGGTCAACCGTGAAGCGGGTGGTTTGTTTAGGGGGTATATTGATACAGGGAGATGTATGGGGATTCATGAAAATGTTTATTACATGTGACTAAATTCCATGATTCAACACGTGCTTCATTGTCCTTCAAAGGAATTCATCTCTATTGAAGGCTGCGTGACGGTGATCAGATTTGATTTGTTGGCAGTGATACGCCGTGGATCAAAAAATTGCATCTCCGCCATAGCTCCAATATGTAGTCTCTGTTAGTGAGGCATTGTCGGGGATTTTTTTAATATCAGTATCCATTATTTTTCGTAGTGGAACCACTTTTGATTACATGGCGTGAATTAACTGCGAGCAAAAACGATAGCTTGGAGATGATCATATTTATTTATTTTTGTGGAGTTTTGACTCTTCAATTTGACTACTTCGACAATGCGTCATGGCTTTCATGGGACTTGAATTAATCAGGACATTCCCTTTCATTGCAGAAATGTAGGCTGGTTCTCACGAAAGGCTGGTTGGGTACGATCACAATCAATCCTTTACTATAGCAATATCCTATCATATGGTTTGTATGATATCATGTGAAGAGCATAATCTTCACGTGGCCGTAATGTTGATAAAGCAAGTCTTTTGGACTATTGGGGTTTTTTGAGTAATTTATAAATTAAAAATGGATGGAAGGGGGAGATAATCAAAAATGTTTCAGCCTGATTCGGGTGTTTTTAAGTATCGCAATAAGTATTTTCCGGGGCCGTATCATTAATAAAGGTATTTTTATTGTTTTTTTAAATGCAAATTAATAATTTACGGGACACAGAAAAGGAAGGAATTTTTTAGACTGCATGGAGATGATCAGATTGCTAGATTTGTGATGGAGATCGGGGCAAACTTGCCGGATATGAATCCTTTAGTCTGAGTCGTCTTTTCCTAATCACTGTCCTTTGGAACCTCACTCAATCTTCCTTGGTGGCGCCATGGACTTTGGCATCAACGGGATTACTCATCGAGGTGATCACCAGATTTTTGTCATTTCCGGTCAGACGATCAAAGGGAAGGGTTTGAGGTTCATTTAAAGAGGAGGATTATGCTGGGAATGGGGTTGATATTCTCCATAATAATAATAATAATTTTTTAGCATGGCAGGTTGGTACCCGCAAGTGTTTAAAAAATGACAATAATGTGATTTCGATTTCATGGCTGTTCAGAGAAAATAAAAATTCCTGGAAGTAAAAGTTGAATTGAACTATAATAAAACCGTTTGGATATTTACTGAAGAGAAAAAAAAATCTTTTAAAGTACTTCAGTACTTGTACACGTACTCCAAACTTTCTTATCGTCCGTTTTTTTTCTTGTTTTTGGGGGAATATTAAATAATATAGCTCCAAAGTTCACATTCCTTGACAGAGAAGAAGAGGGAAGAATCCAGTGACAAAAATTGATAGGGCCAAGGATTGTATGACGGGAGTGGGTGTCAAAAATATGCCAATACTAAAAGACAAGATTAGATTTTTTTTTTTCTTTTTCAATGAAGGAGAAATGATCTCATAATTTTCTTCTTGTTTCATTTCTCTAATCTAAACCATTAGTACTATGTTGTTCATTTTTAAACTTTTTTTTCCCTCACAGGTTTGACACATGCAAAGGTCAGTAGCGTATCTAATCATGCTGGTATTTTCTCTAAGATTTATGGTGTCAACTCGCCAATTGGTTTTTTCTTTAATGACCAGCCCTGTGTACTTTCATGTATATAATTATGTTATACGTATATACTTCATCTTCTTCATCTCCTATGAGTTCATCCAGTATAAATGATAAAACAGGTCTGGCTCATTTCTTGCCGTACCTCATCATTATCAGGGAGAGTTCGTTAAAATCATTATTACTGCCACTATAGAAAACAGCCTTGCTGTTAATTACTTTTCTCCTCTCTTAACAAAGAAAATCATTTACTTTCTGGTTCTTGTTTTATTTTATTTATTTTTTTGTTTAATTTTGTGTGTAACATGATTTTAGCAGCCAATTGACACTTTCTGAGAAGGAACCATTGGGGTCCCCACAAAGGCCACAAATATATTTTATTTTTTATTTTTATATTTTATTTAAAGAGTGTACCAATACCTGTAAGATCCATTGCAGTTTCATCTTCGTTTGTATACTTTCCGTTCCTTATTACTATTTGAACAAAAGACGCAAGGTAGGAATATGTATGTAATATACTCAAGGTATAACCAGTGTGCTGTCCACTCTAGGCGGATGTTGTATATACCTACATATGTAACTACTAGATGACATATGAAATAAGCTGACAGAAGAGACTTAAAAAAAAAGAACATAATAATTTCAAAGAAATGACCACTTTCTATCGTCCTCCATTCTTGTGGCGTTATGGCTACTTGTTTTTGTCTTCTTCTAAATTTGAGTTCACTACCCTTTTTAGTAGCTTCCTAATACCAATTTGCAAAATGGAAAGAGAGGGAAAGATGTCATGGGATATGCATGTGCTTCCACACACGTACCATTAGAAGGCAATGTGCGTGCTTGGCTTTTTAAAAATTCCGAGCCCGAGACTGTACTTACAGGTGGTGAATGGTATGGTTTTGCACCTATAAATAAAATCATTTTGAGCCATACCAAACACGAAAACTTTATGTATACCTATCATGCTTTCCCAACATCTGGCTGCACGTGAATCCTTTTTGTGTGTATACAAAAAATAAATACATGTATATTTAAATAGGAAAATGAATTTGCGAGTGCTTTTTCCCCGCACTTTCAATAGCCAATGAGTCAAATGGCGTAGTTGGCAGTAGACAAGACGAGACATAATGTACTGGTACACATTTTTTGTTTTGTTTTTTGTCTTGCAAATGTTCACTGTACGTATGTGTTCACTAATTGTAATTTTGCTACCACTCAAATCCGGATTTGCCCATCACCAACCCGGATAGCCCCGTTTTGTGAGGGCCAAATCCGTGAGTTTTTTCTTGGGGGGGAAAAACCATAATTGTGGGGGATTGTGGTCGTCACAGGGATTTTGGGTACTTCTTAACGGTTGCCGTTTAACCACAATGGAGATGTATGGGATCTGGGGTGTACATTGAAATATATTTTTAAAATTCTCTTCTTATTTACCGTACAACAACACAATGTAACTTGCTACTGGACTTCTGGGACTTCCCATCAGCTGGTAGGTCCTGGCTGGGCTTATCCTGTCCTCATGCAATGGAAGTTGCAGAGAAATTACCAAGCATTTTTTGGAGCAATAATCATCACCAGAATTCATTTTAATGCTTGTATAAAAAAAACCTTTGCAAGTAACTGAATTGTTCCTAATGCATACTTAGCGTAATTCCTAACCTTTTTAATTTACAACACATTTAATTTGTTTTCATATTAATTTCACACTTCAAGCTTCACGCATATTTTGGAACTGGGAAAGCCAACAGTTGGTGAAAAAGGGCGAAAAGCATTTAAACACTGATTTATTCCCAATGAAAAAAGTATTAATAGTATGTTACCGTGCCATTACCATTTAGCTTTTATATGCATGTGTGATAATAAATGAGAAAAATGTATCTTTGGTGTATCTCCATTCATTCATCATGATCGATACTTGTTAGTGTTGATACCATTTTTTTTATTATTCCTTTCCTTTCAACCGGCGTTAGCTTACACTATTGTCAATTTAAAACAAATATAATGGTGTTGGCTGATAGTCAAATGGATAACAATAATAACAAGTTGAATGGTGCATTGACGCTCTTACTCTTGTCGTATTTGTCAAGAATGAATACTTATTCACATGGTTAACGCCAGGACGAAAAAAACCATTAACAATTTAGACGAACAATTATGGATAGGAATAGGATGTTACTCTACTATAGAGTAACAATCTCGCGTAACGATTAAGAGTAGCTTGTAATATTCTTTATCCATGGGTAATTTTGTCATTCGGGACATTTAGGACCAAGGCATTGACGGGATAAGGATTAAAGTTGGGATTATTTAATAAAAAATCATGGAATCATTGGATATGGATTGTGAATGAATCGGGCCTTTGGATCTGATCGGGATTACATTTCCGAATTCCAGTATTCCAAATTTACATCCGAGATTACGGATTAAAGGGATTTAATATTTAAAAAATATTGTTCGCGTGCTTACACATTACACGAAAGTCTAATTCAATTGAAAAAGTTTCAAAATCTTATTTCACACAAAAATCAACGCAAAAAAGCATTTTTTCCAAACGACTTTAATCCTAAAATTTCCCTTGTGTATTACCAAAAACATTATTTTGTGGCTGGTCGTTGCATTTTTCACAATTTGCTATAATCCCGTAATCCCAACTTTTGCACGACAATGAATACGGATTTAGACTCATCTAGGATTCTTACTGGATTACGGATTATTTTCTCGTAAAAATTAATCCGAGATTTAATGCTGGATTATAAGTATAATCCGTTATCCAAATCCATAATCCCGCGATTTTAATCCCAGATTGTCAATGCATTATTTATAACCAAAGTGGGTGCGTGAATTTCGAAACATTTCATTGAAAATCAGTTCAAACTGGATCAAGGTACCGAATGTTCAAATTCTTCAAAAAAAGTATTTTCTTTTTTAGAAAATTTTGTCGAATTATATTTCTGATTCTTACGAAATTAGCATTGGCATGTTGAATAATTCCACTTAATTGGTACTAAATTCGATCTAAAATGGTTCTCCGATTGTGTTTATGAGAGAAGATGAAAATTAATATTTAATAACGCTTAAATTAATACGAAAATAGCCAAAATTGGGTTGTTTTTTATGCTACATTTTTAAAATCGAACAAATAGGTTCTTGGTTGAATCTTCAAAAATATTGCATTAGCAAACTTGCGGCCAAATTTTATCCACTTGGAGTTGTATTTGAGCCCAGAGTGTTTCAGGTCGTTACAAATGACCTTGGTCGAAAATTATGACTGTGGGTCGGGTAAAATAGTTAATTCTCAACCTCTTGCCGTTGTTTTGATGAATGTAGTTTGTCAAAATCCACGCGGCCGTTGGGGCGCAGGAATTAGTGATTGAAAATTTACTGAACTTTAACTGAAAATGTGCTGTTTTTATCACTCTAACTTCCCTGATTGTGGCCGCATAAGAGTTAACCAAATTTTGTTGCAATTTGCAATTTTCCTTGTATTTTTTTTACCAAAATGGACATATAATGATTGGCATACTTTTTGTAATTTATTTTGCCATTTGCCAGTATGTAGGCGATTGCTATGGTCCAGTGGTCCAAATGTACGGTAGTCCTAAATTTTTATATTCACACAAGACAACTTAATGTAGCTACTGCAGTTGTAAATATAAATAAACAATATATGGCGTCTGGGACACTTTCCTTAAAAATATGTCCACACATTTCTTCTGTTCGTCATGCTACCTTTATGAACTGAAGAACGTTTCGACCCTATCACTTGCCCGTTTTTGTTTGTGTCCAGCAGGGTAAATAGTTTTCGAAAATAGTTTACCTAAATTGGGCTCAAATTATTATTTTTGCATTGCCTGCCACATTTACCAATCCACTCGGTCAAGTCCAAGCCATAAAATGTTCCCAACAAGATCACTTCATACCGGGATAAAATAATTTCAACGTACTTATTTCTATACATCAAAAAGTGCTCCTTGGGCAAACCAAAATTTCTTAATGATCTTAACTATAAATAACCTGATCAAAACTGCTCATTTTGATTACTTGTCCACCACGATTAGTATTGCCTCATCTATGCTTAAAGTACTTCGGTGACTACCCCGAGGTAAGTCTGAGGAAGAAAAAAAATACAAAATACGAGAAATGTGATTCCCCGAATTAAAACTCGGCGGAATTATGCAGTTGAACTTGAATATTACTAATTTAAATTGGAACTGTTAGACAATCTTCCATTTTGTTTTTGGAAAAACATTCGTTACAGTCAAGAAAAATTGAAAAATGTTTTTGAATTTTTTGATGACTTCTGTCATGTGAGTATATCTATATATGTTTATGCGCAAAATATGATGCAGGTGCAAATTATACACATGTGTGGATAGGGCTCAGTTCAAATTTTTGCTTGTAATTCACGGCTATTTTTTTGACAAACCTTCAAGATATCTTAATGCGACCGAAAAACTATTTACAATTGGCACCTAATAATTTAGTAACACATTCATTAGAATGCATCACAATTAAAATTCATTCCGACGCAGTATACTAGCTACACATGTCGGTTTTGTAGCTATATGAATTTTTTATGCGGATAAATACGTAGGGTAAATTAAGGAACGTGTTTACCACTATTAAAGGCAACAGATTTCTTTTCTTCTTGTTATTCTTTAAACAATATTTTTCTTGCCCTGGAACTAGCCATATGCTTTCCTTCCTCACAAATATTTCCAAAACTTCTTTGGCAGTGCCAATTTTTGTTCTTACAAAAAGCCATCCTCTGCAGGTGCAGCGCTTTAACTGCACAACTACACATGTCATCAATGTAATGTCGGACTTGGAAAGGCAACTGTTGGTGAAAAAAATTTCAAGCTTTAATTTACTCCCATGGGCAATACAAAATATTGCCGTTGTATTAGCATAGCTTTTATATGTATGTTATAATAAATGAGGAATAACATATATAGGTGTATTACCTCCATTCATTCACCACATCCGATACTTGTTAATACATACTGATACGATATTTATTATTTCTTTCTTTTCAACCAACGTTTGTCTCCACTATTGTCCATTTAAAACAAATACAATCGTAGTAGTCGGCTCATAGATCAAAGGATAACAATAATAACAAAGTAAACTGAATTGTACATTGACGTTCTTACTCCTATCGTATATTTATATCAAGAATAAACACTAATTCACATTGTTAAGGCCAGCATTAAAAAAAAAGTAAGGTGTCATTTTTTTTTTTATTCACGGAGGTGGCATCATTTCTTACTTAGTTTCAGGGGCAAGTATTAAAAAAAATAGAAAAGTATTTGGACTGTAAGAAACTGAAAGTCGTTTAGCTGAAACCATATAATAATAGCGTATGTATACTTACATAGAAAGAAAAAAGTTTAAACCAAATAATAGAGCATTTGTGAATTGCATGGAGCAAAGGGGGAATTATTACAATATAAATAATAAAAGGGGTGTCTTCTCGGTAAACTAGTAACCCTAACCCAACCTATGCAAAGGTGTATGAAACTGGCAAAAAAAAAAAAAAGAAGAAAGAAATAAGTACTGTAAACGTGAGTCGGTATATACCACACATTTAGTAGAGCATTGTTAACCTACTCATGGTTTTCCTCTCTCACGGTCCTTTTGTACGTATAAATAACAGACTAGACCTTATTACTGAATATTATTACCACCAGCAAATATATATTCATCCTACGAAGGAAACAAAACATCAAATACTAGCTATACGGTATAATAGTTTTTTTTTCTCATCTGCATTTGGCCTCACCCACTACAACAAAAAACACTTTTCATTGAGTCGAGTTTATTTTATTTTTAAAAAAATATTATTTTGCTCATACCTATTGAAACAATGTCAAATACTGTTCATCTTCAACAAAATTTAGTTGACAATCATATATGAAAAAAATGGGAGAGAAAAATCAGGGTGCGGGAGGATGACGTCGTGTACAAGTTTCGAGAGGCTCGTGAAGGGGTTACCACCAAAAATATTAACGGCTTGAATGGAAAAGGGTAAAAAAAAAATGTGTGTAAGCAAGCCCTTTTGTAATGAAATATGACGACGACTATGAGAGGGATGTTCTCAAAGGGATAAGAGCAGTAAACTATTTGTTGTGGGGGTAAAAATGAGTACATTTGTTGGGTGCCTCCGTGTGTACTTTGCATTATTTTTTTTACAGCTTTCTCCCTCCACCCAGGGCCCCTCCACTGATTTCAGAAAGAATGTGTCGTGGGTGAGTATACTATTTTCCATTATTCCAAAAAAAAAAAAAAAATCACAAAATAAAAATATAAAACGGAAATAAGACAAAGTCCCCCGGCAGAGAAGACAGAAGTCTGGATTTACAAACTGTAACATTTAATGCCATTAAAGAATAAATTCATATTTATTCAGAGGAAGTCTCTGCTTATGTCAACAGTTGCACAAAAGAGCATTTTGTATAATGTATACCCTGGGAGAAATCCATGTACATAAAACTGAGCTCGAGACGTTGAAAAACGTTTTTTTTTTATTTTGACGGTGTGTTAAAAAAAAAAACTTGCCCAAAGTAGCACAAATTGACAATTACCATCTCCTCTGAAGGAAAAATGTTTCTCTCTCTCCCTCAGTTCGTCTCTTGCTCTTTTCCCCCTACATTTTATACACTCACCAAGTACTTTTTAATGTCTGGTGGATCAACTCGATCTCCTTACTTTACTTGCACTTGAGCCGTATACATATACCTATGTACAGACATGGATGTAAAACGCACGTTATTGTCAGTTAAAGAGGCTTTTTTTTTCGTGTCCGCAGTAAGCCATTGACATTTTCGCAAAAAGGAAAAAGTATTCCGTTATACATGGTATATTGCAGCCAAAAAGCCAAGGCGTGTGTGTGTACATTTGTACATACTATGGAGATGCTTGTCAATTATCTTTTTTTTTCTTTTGGGAGGAGGCTTTCCTTACCTGTGTACATAATCCCACAAAGACGAGCCTACATATCGGCTTTACATCAATATAGTTATACCTATATTATACAGACAAGACTATTATATGGCCCAAACTTTATACGTATTACTCTTTCCCTTTTTTTTCTGTTTTTTTCCCTTTTTCTTATTAGTTCCACATTTTGTTCTCATTTTTCTTTCGTTTAATGTTTTTCCATCACACAACATCTTTTTTTTTTTATTGTACTTGTTTGGTTGGGTTTACCTATATTACACTCGTATATAGATGGGGATATTGAGAATGTGTAGACAAATTTATTTTATTTTTTTTGTGAAAAATCATTTTCATTTCATTACAGATTAGTAGTGTACCTAGCTATAATCCTACGACCTCCAAACCGCATGTACCTATAGCATGTGTGTACATGGATCTTACCCCTTTCATATGTACGTAAAAACAAATTGTATGAACCAACAAATACAGGATGAAATAGAAAATTTGTTACGCTCTTTTTGTTACAATAATACATCAAATAATAGTAATTTGATCCCTTGAAAGCATCCACTCATTTTTTTTTTAATTTACGGAAACTCGAGGGCGAATTAGAAAGACAATCGCGGAGTAATTAGTGTTAACGGAATTATTACAACGACAGCTTTCCCCCCTTTATTTGGGCGTATTAGTATCAAATGAACTATTTTTGAACGGGTGCTCGTCACCCATTAACAATCCGTACAATATGACATTGTTAATTATTAATTACCCTTTTAAATGCTCATTACCAATTTGCTTCCCTCCCCCCAATTTGATCGTCTTTCACAAAAAAAAAACAAAATTATTCTAAGAATAGGAACATTTATTATTGTTACTGTTGAAAAAAAATTGCCATCACAAAACCTTCTTTTAAATTATGGGGTTTTTGTATTATTATTGTTGTTGCGTGATTGTTGTAATTACGCGCAGTCTTAAATGGGCGGTTAAAGCCACAGAATCTTTTGATGAAACAATTACGGGAAAATGAATCAAAGTGTATAACTTGAAAAACTCTCTTGAAAACACTTTGTATTTTCTGCTATTAAAAGCAGATGAAGTTATACGAGACTCATTAAAAAAAATAAGCCCCCTTTTTAATTGCGCCTCAAGAGTTTGTCCACATCCAATTTTTAACCACTTAATTACTCTGAACCATGTGTTGTATTTCTTTCCCTTTTTGATTTCACACATTACAGCAATTAGTCACATTTCCCCCATTTGTACCATACAATCAGGTTAACTAAAAATATTGCCAAGTAAGTAACTCCCACAATTTTTCTGGGTTCCTTGACGCTCCGTTGAAAATAAGAGAAACTATAATATATATATGAGGCTGTAAAGAGCAATAGTCAAGAAATGGCAATTAGGAATCAATGGCAATGAACATTTGATGGCATTTTCTTTTTGGGAAACAGAGAGAGAGAGAGAGAGACAGAGACGAGAGAGAGAACGTAGTGCAATTTGGTCTTAATTATTAATCAGCAACGTACGACGCACGTGCTCCTTCACTTTCTCGGGCAAAATAGCTCAGTAATTATGGCATTGACCATTGTTACACCAAATAAAGTGTATGTTGTTATAAAATAATTAAATTAATAAAAAAATAAAATTACAGGAAATGCTGCCAAACTGGGAGGAGATAGAGAAAAGAATATGAACTTGGATATAGTAATGTTTAGAGGGAAAAACGACTTTTGAGCCATTTTGAGTATAGTGGCAATTTATTACAAGTTTTTGAGACTAATGAAATGGTCTTGTACACAATACCTGCTATAATTGATTATAACTGATGTTTAACCTACATTTTCTAGGAATATTGTGTATTGTCAGTTACTCTACAGAGAGAGAGAGAGAGAGAGAAGTGCTTCCAAAGAACACAAGACCGATTGTAGTTATTCTTCCAACACTTTTTTTTTCACACGCGGTGAGCTTCTAGTACATTGCCAATACATGAGGGGGGATGGATGGAAATAATCATAATAAATACTATGGTGAATTATTATAATGTAGTCACTCCATGATTGTATTTTTTTTCTAGAGGATTATAAGAATGATTCGCCGTCACAATGCCACTATATGCATCCCATCAGCCCCTGTGAAGAACACGGACAGGTAGAACATGTCGAGGGGGTATGGTGCTAGTGCAGTAATAATAATATATTTCAACTTACTTCAAAAGGCACAATAATAGTTAGTAATAATGACAGGGATGAACGAACTACCATACTTATACCTCCTATCTCTATCATCCCATTTCTTGTTCATACTACTGGCCTCATGGAAATTGCCGTGCGAACCAACGGTATTCAATCACGGCAGAAGAAAAACGGCAACTCTTTCCCCAACAATGAATGCAGCTGCAAAGGCCTAAAAAACTCCCTTTTCTTTAGATTATTCAGCCTGCAAAAAAAAAAATTGCCAATAATACATATCTGTATTTCTCCCTGTAAATTGTGCTTTGCATGACCAGGTATGTATGTACGTGTACGTGACTGGGTAATCCAGGATTCATTTAAACGGTATATGTGATTACACTTTAAATTAGTTCTGGGCAGTTCTCCGGGAGAAACATTTACGGAAGGTCATTTCCGGATTTAATCCTGTTATTGGCTGTTATATGTAGCATTTGTAAAAAAAAATTGTGGTCATTTTTAAAGGTCGAAATAACCAAAATGAATAAACTACATTTGTGACAAGTTTCAAAGATTAAATTCATTTGCTGGATGGACTAATTATAATTAAGACATGTCGAGTATTTGTGACAATTGCGAGATTCCATATAGCTTACAACCAAACTCTAAAATTATTTTAAGAAATATCATGAAGACTCTACCGAATCATGAAGATTCTACCGAATGAAGTAGATAGGACCGCTTTTGACACATTTTATAAAGGAAAATAAATGACTGAAATATCAACTTATGGCCATACTCAACAGCTTTTAGAGGGTACTTGCAAAATTTTGGGAATTTAATCCAGAAAAATGGGAACAAATGCATTTAGTACAGGGGCATTAAATGGCAATTAAATTGTAATATTGCCAAGCAATTTGATTTCATTATATTTTGATTTTATTACTAATTGCCTCCAATCACACAGCTTTCTCATTAGAAATTCATCATTCTTTAGGAGTCTTTACCCTTTGTTTTTTTTTTAGAAAACTGACGATTTCTTAGCCGACAACATGAAGCAGACTACTTACAATCAGTTCAGAAATCATCCAGACATCTGGAGTATCCAGATAATTCCAGTATAATAATGCCTATGCTAACCACTGCAAGACATACTGCTATCATCACAAATTCAACCATGTACATACATAATTACATATGTATATGTATTGGAAATGTGTGTGTAAAATAAAACTGATTTAATACCACGACTGGTAGTTCCAACCAAAAATTGACAGCTCATGGAACCAATTAAAAGACATACATTTTTTGGTAGTTAAGGCATCTCTAGCACTAAATGAGAACTTTGTCCTCTCTTGGTTAACCATAACCATGACTAAAATGTGTGGGGATGAACTATAAAATACAAAAAAAAAAAAGATTGTCCAGCAAATGATCATGAAGAGAAGACAAGGTCAATAAACGATAGAGTGGGTTAGGTCATCTTCTCATCTGTGAGACACCTTGGTTTCTTGTCATTCCATCTCATCAGCTGATTCTCACCCGCCTCCCCCCCCAAAAATAAACGAGGATTTCTGGGGCCTCCCCCTCAAAAGGTTTGGATCATAATAATCATCTCATGACCATCTCATCCTCTTCACAGATATGAGCCATAGACTTTAAAAAAATGTGTAGGTACACCAAAAAAAACCAGTGACAAAAAAAAATGGAGAATACATCCCCCTTTGTACCATTACAATTTGGTGTAGGTATATATAAAGACGTACCTAATATATACATATATAGTGGAGGATTAAATGGGGGGGGGGAGACAGAGAAATGTTGTGTGTAGCCTCATTGGAAGACGTGCACGGTTGAGCAAACATTAAGTGAAAGCGAAAAATAGTGTCGATGAACTTTTTTAAATGTTACAAGCGAACGAACCCTTGGCATTATGTGCCAAAAAATCCTCCGACTAACTACTGCCCCGTATACATGTATTGTATTCAAGAGATTCAGTCCCATTATATTGAACAAGTTGAAGGGGAGAAAAAATTGTACACACAACTGTTTGAGGAGAGAAAAAAAATGAGAAGAACAGAGAGGAAGGGAGAAGAATAGAAAGAGACTAATGCATGAGAGGGGGGGAAAAAAGAGTAAGTGGTTTTGTCATGTACAAAATAATCATAATAATGTTTGTGTATACATATGTATACATATAGGTACGTGCGAAAGGGGAAAAAACTCTCGAATGTGTGTTGTAGGTCAAAAATCCTCTGTACACACTCTCTTATATATGTATAGAGAGAGACACACAGAGTGGGAATAAGAAATAAAAAAAAAAGTTTGCAGGCATTGATCTTGACATACAAATTCCATGTTTGATAGCAATTCAATGCTCTAATCCTATTTATTCTTGTTTTTTCCCCCTCTCCTCACACCTTTTCTGCACTGAATGTACGTAGGTGTATAGATTCACGTGGTGTACCTATACATATTTAGGGATGTTCCAGAAATTACACAATTTTTACAATCAAAGTCTCCTAGTAGGGAAGTAGGTTAAGATGCTTCTAAAATTAAACTCCCTTGTAGTAAGTCCTTACGGTGTTCATAAGGGAATATAATTTGGTATGGCCCATGTCATAGGGGAGTTGGACCCAAATCCTAAATTCTTGTCTCTCTCTCTCTCTCGCTCTGTCTCTCTCTCTCTCTCTCTCTCTGTGTCTTGACCAGTAAATGAAGGTAAGCTACCCTTTGTACATCATTTACTAGTTAATAACATTTCTGGTGACCTTAATTTGAGCGTCCTCGTCTGTCCTAAATCTTTGGGACTTAATCCCTTACTTGGACCCATTCCATTACAGTATTATGGTTCCTCACATTATGGAGGCCTGGGCTGAGGGACGGATAACACTTTATGATCCCAGTAATATATGTGCCTAAAAACGGACTAGATCCCATGTATTATTGTGCGTACGACTACCGTATATTTGAGACTGTAAGGCGTGTATAAATGATTTTAAAAACTATACATATCTCCATACTATCGTATGTACATATGTAGTCCTATATTTGGAATTTTCCTGCTCAAATACACGTATTTTTGATTAAAACAAAATATCATTCCCGCATGTATTATTGTGTGTCAATTGCTCCCAATGATGTTTGTATTGTCGCCGGGACACTGAAAAGTCGGGAATGAGGTTGCTCTTAAGTCGATAGTGTACTTAATAGCAGGAATTGTTTTTTTGAGGTGTTCGTTCAAATAAAATACCCTTCTGATTGAATGCCACGATTTATTGGACCAATTTGAAGATATTCCAGACCTATTTTCTGTTCTATAAATTTCTTTCAATGTTCTGTTTGCATTTCTTTTTTAAATTTAAAAATGATACACAAATTATGAGTTTTTTTAATAATATAAACAGAAATGTTTACACTTAACTCAAAATCGCTTTGCGGTATTACTTTAACTGAAAACTCCATTAGCTAAAATTTAGTGATACACTAATTGCTTTTAATTTAATTTAACTAATTTTAAAAAAATTTGCTTATAATAATAAATATAAACTGGAAATAATACGTAATCACTGTGTAGAGAGGAAGGGAAATAGCGGGATTTATTATTATAAATTTATTCTTAGATTATTACAATTTTTTTTATAACTATAGTATCAGTTTATGTCACATTTGCGTTGCTTTAAAAGCTCAAAGGAAAATTTCTAATGGTGTTACTGCATCAGTCAGGTCAGATTTTTCAAACAACGCACTTCTAATACAAATTTGCGATTTTTTTCCACGTCCAACCAATATGAAAAGGGAGAGACTGTATTATTATTTTAATTAGCGCTAGAACAAAATGTAGCCCAATAAATTAGTTTGTATCTTTGAATTCCGGGATTAGTGAAAATAATGCTGTCACAACAATTAATCTAAAATTATGGATGAAAGTGCCTCAAACAAGACCAAATCAAATAAATAAAAATCCAATAAGACCAGTGGTCCGACAACCCGCCATCGGTACCCCGTTTACAATTGCATAAAGCAAAAGGAACTCTAAATTACCAAATAAAAAAAAAATCGCATCTAAATTCACTTTTTCTTCATCCACACGAACAACATTCCGTTTTCTTCCTCAAAAGAAAAATGAGTCAAAACAAAAGTTAATAACGGGTTGATTCCCTCAAACGTAGCTCGTGTTGTAAACAATGTATACATATGTATGTAGGTATGTGTTTACGTATGTCTACATCAGAATTGTCCATTGATCATATACTTTTACTATTCTCACGAAGGATTGTTGTTGGAGGTAAAAAAAAAAAAAAAAATTGGCGACCGCATTCAAGGCAATGCCTTGTGGGTGAGTACTTTTGATTCGAACGCACATTTGAGAAACAGAATGTCTAGTGTGTATCTACATGTAGGTATATGATTGAAAATGAGTAAGCGTACCAAATAGTTATTTAGAAAAGGAAACCTTATTGAGGATGAGGCGAAAGAGAGAAAGAGAGAGAGAAAGAAAAGAAGTGACAGTTACTAGAATTTTTCCTGTAAAGACGATTAGCCTCAGGCCCAAAGGGATTTTAATGCATTGTTCGCGCTTGCGCTTAATACAGAGTTAGTATGCTAAACTTTTGGGCTGAGGAGATGAGATCCCTTCCTTATAAAGGTGTGTATGTTTCTGTAAGCCTCTCCGTTTCACAGACAGTTCTACGTGTTTTCAGGGGAAAAAAGTTAAAAAACCATCGACGTTGAGTTTATTCTCAACTGATTTCATCCAACCGGTACTACAAGAACCGCAATTTGAATTGTTAGTGTGTATAGATACAGAGATGGAAAAAAATTCTCATATACAAGCCTCTTCACCAGATTCTCCTTCACATGGATAAAATAATGCCATATAGTTATCATAATGTCTGGGAAACTTTAGTCACTATATTAGCATTTAGTCGTTATAAATAGAATAGTATAGAAAGTTTTGTCTATGCTAGAAAATATATTCTCCCATTTTTTAAAAACATTTGTAGCAAGGAATTTCGGCAAAAAAAAAAGGTTTTTTTTTCGACTCTGTGTCGGAATGGTTGAAAGTGTATACTTTTAAACTTCAACGGATTTCTTTGACTGACTGTAAGAAAGGAGGTGGGTTTAGGAAATTGTATTTAGTATTACATGGGAGATAATTTTGGCTATTAACTTCTTTTAGTATAATATTGTTATATTATTAAAAATCTCCGCCTTGGATTAAAATTAAAATTCTGTAAGAAAAAAAAACATTCTTAAAAATTGTGGCAGTAACTATTTCTGGTTTAAGTACGGGATGCAACACATGGAACAATTATTGAAAACACACGCAGTCCAAACCAGTGGTGGTAGATTTTAGTGCGGATCTAACGAAACAAATTCAAATGCTAAATTAATCCAACCAAAAATGGCGAGCTACGACCATTTTCATGTAGCAAGTTTAGTAGAATACAAAATTTTCCAAAAACTTCAATTAAATGATCCTACATTGTTGCAAAACATTCGCATCAGGTCAGGGTTTTATGAAGAATTTCGTGAAATTACTGCTGGTGTCCGTTGCTCCGTTTAATTTCTTTGATTATGCGAAAGACGTCTGTTCCTCTCCGTTTTGTCTCATCCGTTTCACTCCCTGATTTTTCACCTTTCCGTTTTTTTAACCATCGTTTTTAATAATTTTTGTTTCCTGTTTAATTAATTTCTGTTCATCATTTCACAGATGTGTTTCTTGTAATTTTTTTGAATCCCTGCATTCTCCCTTTGACTTTCATCATTTTTACTTCCTACCCGCTGAAAGCACATGAGAGAAATATGAAAACAGGCAGAAAAAAATTCTGAAAAAAGAAACAAGGAATAGGCCTCGATTTCATGTTTGGCAATGTACAATAATCAATGAAAAAATATTCACTAAGCAAACGGTCGAATCAATTAAACTGAAATCTTTAAAAAATTTGCTTACCAAAAATATGCTTTTTCATAATTTTTTGGATATTTTTTACTCTTGGAAACTTCTATATATTGAAGTTATCAGCACAATAGCAATAACTTTGTCATGTAATGATGAATGATTAATGCTGTAAATAAGCATCGTCTCGAATTCTTGCGAGAAAAAAAAGTTTCTTCCCATGATAATGCAATACACGTATAAATGCTTAAAAAACGTTATGCATTTTTATTTGCCAAATCCAGGCACCTGATTGAGGATCAATCAATCAGGAATGAGGAACAAAGTCTTGAAATCAGTACCGTATACTGATAAAAATCAGTATATCTGGGAATCCAATAAGACTTTCAGAATATTGATTGTTAAAAAAAATTCTTATTTGAGACACGCAAATCCGCATAAGCATGCATATTTGGAAATTAATACGGATTCCGATGACTGATTCAAAATAATCCGAAAAACTATTTTTAATTTTTAACCTATTTTTAATTTAATTAATTAAATAATATTTAATATTTTAAATTATACTCCTATTAGAATTATAACTTTAATTCAGGCTCTTCGAGCCCTTGAGTTTTAAATTTTCCCACAGGATCACTCCGCATAATTATAACGCAGCGTTCTACTCAGCTTTCATTTGCAGATGAAAGAATTATATTTGTGATCCTTAGGAAAATCTTGTAATTAAATGTTAGGCTCTATGAGCCCTTATCTATCTAATTTTCAATTATATTTTACAGATAATAATAAAAACTGTATTTTTGTATTGTCCTAAAAATTCATATATCGCCAATACTGCATTTAGATAGGAAAATGCGATATAAATAAATGAAATAATAGATTCAAACTATTCAAAAGGGTTAATATGCAACGTTGGGCAAATCTGATCCGATCAAAGCCTTTTTCATCTTAACGCTTCATATTATTCCTTCAAATGAAGTCACGTTGCTTGGTAACGGCGGAAACTCATTGAAGACAAAGTCTTGTTGCTTCCAAAATTACAGCTACGAGTAAAAGTACTCCTTTGGGTTTAAGTACTGGCAAAGGTTTGCTGTGGAGTATGAGTGAGAGACTATACGGTAAAGTTAACGTTGCTTCTCTTGGGGCTTGCCTCTTCTGCCGTAGTTGGTGGTGGTGGTGGCGGCTATAGGTAAAAAGGCATTTAAACAATATTTTGTGCCCCACTAAAAGAGCCAGGCAAAAGGGAATCTAGGACAAGTTTTCCAATGTCCTATAATAATGTTTTTCTGTGTCAGTTTTCAACTGGGGCTCCAACCGTTCACAACTCCTCGCACACACTTCCATTCTTATTTCCCTTTATTATTATTATTATTATCATCATCATTATTATTATTGTTGACTTATTTTTTCTCTTTCTCTCCCTCTCTCTCTGTCTCTCTATCTGTCCCTCTGTTTCTCTCTCTTCTCCCCTTCTCTCCATCTCTGTGTCTTGTGTGTGCCCATAGATATTTATTTATTCACAAGTGAAAATTTCCATTTTATTTTGTATTTAATAATTCTTTTTCTTCCTTTTTTTTTCTTTTAAAGAAAGAAATTTTGTATTGCTTCTTCCTTTCCCTTTTTTCTTCTTCTTCTTTGACTGTCCATAAAATTTTAAAAAAATATAAAATAAAAAGGAAAAATATATAAATTAATAAAAATAATTGATTGGAATTGAAAAATTTTGACAACAAAAAACGACATAGACATTTATAAAGTGCGGCGATTGTTTCGACGGAAATTGTTTGAAACCCTTTTTCTTTATTCTCCTCCTCACACACGCTGGATTCTGGCTTTGTTTGGTGCTACAACTCAACGTTTGCCCTTCGTTTGTGGTGGAATTCTTGTGCGAATTTTTTTTCTTTAATGGTGTCGTTTTCCCCCCAAAAAAATTTGTTTTAATCCCCTACAAACAAAATTTACATTTGGTTCAGTTCAATATCCAGAAAAGTTCTTGTTCTGGCCTTAATTTGTATTATTATTATTTTTTTTAAAGTCGAAAAAAAGGAACGTGTTCTCATTTCATTGTTGTGAGTGTGGGACTCGGGCAAAAGAGTTGGTGGTTTAATAATTATTATTTACTAGTTTCTTCTTCCACTTTTGCTTTCTTATGGAATACATTGTTCTCTCCAGTTTGTCGGATTTTATCGTATCAGTGTCCATCAAGTCTTACTCATGGATCTTTAAACTGGTAAAGTGACTAATTTGATATTAATCTCAACTTGTCCCGTAATCTTTGCTTTACGGTACTTTCCCTGCCACTTCTCACCCTCTCCAAATTTTTATGTGGCTTCTTACTTCTTCTGGAAAATTAATCTTCTCTTTCTCTATTTCCTTCTCACATACTGTCACTCTTTATCCATTAAATAGTCTTGGTCTTAAATAGTCTACTTTTTACCATATGCTTTTATACATAATTATTATGCTTATGTGAGCACCAAAATTTCTCCTATATTTAATTGGATAACCCCAAAAGCAATCTCTAAGTTTGGTTATTACTGGAGAGGAGCTGGAAAAAAACATTTTAAAGTGTAATTAAACCAAATTATACATGGACCCTGCCTGTCAACCGTAGACTATCAGCGTTTAAATGGGCACACGGACCACCATATGTGGGGAAAGGGTATGCTCTTTAGCTGTACACGCAGAAACGACCTACAAAAATTGACTCACTTCTCCCCAATACCAGCTGGCCGTACAAAATGTATGGGGGAATCCCCTTTTTCTGTATTGTGTATATTATAGACATGGCCAAAATGTAGATCTTGACATATTTATCATTAGATTCATAGACGTATCATCCTAATTGTTACCGAATTTTTGGATGTGCAAAGACAATTTTCTCACATTTTAACCCATAAATTTAGTTTTTAGAATGAAAAATAATTTCCACAACACCCAGGTAGCTAATGGAACAATTTTGAAAATATTAAAACACAATTTACAAAATGTCCCCAATTTTTTCTAAATAAATTTCATTCACAAAGTAAAGAGTGCAAAGACCTGAATAGGGAAGATGTGAAGGTGAAGGATTGTTTTATCAAGGTTAGGGACAAAATGTTTCAAAGGGGAAGCCTAGACATTCGTACAACCAGACTCGCATGCATATAGCTCGCATAGATTTTTTTCTTCTTTTAACTGCCCCAGCCCTTCACTTTTTAAAATGGGGATATCTGCAATATAAGTAACATATCTTCCCTCACAATGGATATATATACAAAAGATGTTGTAGAAATTTTCAATTAAAAAAAAGTGACTTGTTAATGAAATGGAATTGACAGAGCCTCCATTGAGAAAATTTTCACGCTCAACAGGTAGCAGTTAATATTAGTCCATACTAATTTTAGTACCATAGGCATGTATAGTATTGGTACGTGTACTATAGTGCAAGTAGTTCATCTGCGTTCTTCATTGACAAGATCTGTCCAAGGGAACAAAAGTCCATTTATACAGAGACTGAAACAAGTGTAATTAATATGGACCAACAATTCCTTTCACCGCAACCAAAGAAAGAGACAGAGAGAGAGAGAGAGAAAGGGTTGCAATAAAAAAGAGTGACAACTAAAATAATGTGTGAGTCAATGTACGGGAAAATGTCCCGAAATTGATATTTAAATACAGAATGAGGGGAAAGTAAGACACACAAGTTGAAGTACGCCGTCTCCCAAAAAAAAAAACTCTATAGAGGATACACACATATATAGCTAGTTAGGGAAAAGGAGTCATAATTAGTATTCATTCATTCAGTCAGTCAGTCACTTGTAAGAAGTAGAAAAAAAAATGGAAGAATAATCATAATAAAAGCAAGCGTTCCGTCTCGTCGTCATCATTACCACAATCATTACACCTTCGTCTGACAGTATAGTCTTTAAACCATCTCAAGATCCTTTTTTTTTTAGTTTAGTACACACAAATGAAGAAAAAATTAGGGGGATTTATGATTTTAAGGAGTGATAAACTCTTTTTTTCCCTGAGACTTGACTTGAAGGGAAAAAAGACTTCTTGTCGTGAGAAGTACATATATAGTGCATATGCATACGTATGCATGTATATAATGATATTATAAAGAGTAGCATCAAGTAGTAAGTAGTGCTCAGTGAGAGGTTTTAATGTGCAAGTTAATTTGAATCGATAAAAACGCACTGAGTTTGATACTACTTTTGCAGTGGGGAGAAGTGCGGAAAAATGCCTCACTTATTTCTTCTGTGTGGGTCGTTCCAACTTGGCAAACAATGAAGAGCTTCAGTGAGGTGAGCGTATCAGAGAGACGAGAGAGAAAGATGGGAGAAAGAGAGACTTTGACACAAAATGAGAGACAATGAGAGAAAAAGGGGAGATTGAGAGAGAATGGCAGAGAGAGAGACTGAGAGAGAATGACAGGCAGAATTGCAGAATGGTAGCGAGAATGATAAAGATTGGGACAGAGAATAGAACGGTAAAAAGAGTCGCCGAATTTATTGGGAGAAGGGGAGCAACTGGAAAGAGAGACGGAGCGAGAGACGGAGATCAGCAGAGAGAAGGGAGTAAGGAGGTAAATGAAAACAGGAGAGAAAGAAAAGGAGAAATTGGACCAGCCAGACAAGAAAAGAGAGATCAATCACAGAAACTTAGAGAGAGAGAGATGATCAACATAGATCGTAAACAAGCGAGACAGGAGCTCGAAATTCTCAGGAGACGAAATACAGATATACAAAGAGGCGGAAATACACCGGCAGAAAGGCGAAAACAGAGAGGGAGATAGACGGGAAGAGAAACACAGAAGAGGAGACAAAGTGAGGGAGGAATAGTTAGAGACAGATCGCGGGAGAGAGAGAGAGAAGAGAGAGAAGGGGAGACACAAGGACAAAGAAAGGAGGAATATACGGCAAAGAAAAACAGCAGAAAGGACAGAGACGAGCAAAAATATCATGAAAGAGAAAAAAGGAGAAACACATACAAATATAGATATGGCCAGGGGGGAAAAAATTGAAAGAGGACAAGAAAGATTAGAAGGGCTGGAGACGTGGGAGAAAGGAGAGATAGACGAGAAAAGGTGTGGGAGAAATTACAAAGGCAAAGGACAGAGGAGGCCCGAGGACAACAGCGGAGAGCCAAAAGGAGACAGAGAAACGAGATGAAAATGCAAAAGAAATAGAGAGAGAGACAGCGAGAGAGAGACAGCGAGACAGAGAGAGAGAGAGAAAGATGAAGACAGCGAGAGAGAGAGACAGAGAGAGAGACAGAGAGATAGACAGTGAGAGAGTGAAAGAGGGAGCCAGCGAGAGAAAGAGAGAGACATCGAGCGAGAGAAAGAGGGAGCCAGCGAGAGAAAGAGAGAGACACAGAGACATCCAGTTAAAGAGACATCGAAAGAGAGAAAAAGAGAGAGGCAGCGAGACAGAAAGAGAGAGACAGCGAGACAACGAGAGAGAAAGAGAGAGACGGCGAGAGAAAGACAGAGAGAAAGAGAGAAAACAATGAATGGAAAGAGGAAGAGGGAGAGATTAGAGAAAAAAGAGATGATTGTTGGAAGCTCGATGACATTAGGAGTTGTTCCACTTGTGAGTAAAAGCGAGACAGGAGACGGATATGCAAGTAACGTTGGTGTATAGCCGTGTGTGTGAGCTGTGTGAAGAGAGACTCCGTAGGCTCAACGCTCTAGCTCAGTTATAATGGAGGGAGGGGGAGAAATAACATGCCTTCCCTTTGGGAGTATATGCACACATTTGACATTGTTGGTCATTAGAGTGTTCAGAGTTGAACAAGTGGGACAAGTGTATGTACAACCCATTGACAACAATGCGTGTAAAAATGAAAAGTACTACAACCACCAAGTAGACACACACACACACACATTCACTCGCACACACACACACACACTCACATGCTTTGAAAACATTAGAAATACTGTGAATACTCACTCTCTCGCAGTCAGCTGTTTAAGTTGACTTGTTGCCATCGTGGTCGTTGTTGCTCTTGCTGCACATACAGCGTAGTCGTCCTCTTCTTCGTCTCCTCCTCCTCCTCCTCTGGCTTGATGAGCATCAGGGGGAAAATGTAGACCACTGACCCACATTTTTTTTTCCTGACTTCTTCTCTCTCCTATATTTTTTTTTTTCAACAAACAATTTTCACATTTTACTTTACAACAATATCCATATGTACGCCCAAAGGCCATACAGAGTGATTAAGGTACATATGCTACCTCACTCAACTCGCTCTCTCAGACGTTTTTAAAATAAAAGTGAAATACATCATCATCATCATCATCATCATCATGAAGACAAATACTGTATATATATATTCCGGTGTATATATACTATATCACTCTGCCACCATCACTACCCCGTGACCTGCAATTCACCCACCATCATCACATAAAACAAAAAAAAAATATATGTATACAGCCACGACGACGGCAGTACCGTGTCTTCCTTTGCGAAACGTTATCGTGATCTTGATGGGAAGAGCCGTGTTATGATCGTACATCTATCATGTCCTACCTTATACATGTGAGCAAAGGTGGGGGGTTGTTCCTATCAGGGCCTATAAAGTCTCTTCTGTCTCTCTTTCTGTTTCAGTGTATGCCAAAGTTATATATTATTATGAACGTTTTAATGTGAACCGACGAGTTTACCATAAAACATGCCCCAATATGCTCATCACCAAGTAGGACTTTTCTTTTTTTTCTTCTTCTTCTTATTTTTCCTTCCCCTCCCCTCCTCATTTATGCCCACACGTCGTTATACTCCTTGTCTTCAATTAATGTATACCTTTGGTCTCCATTAAAATCAGTGTTCATCATACATTTTTTTTTTGGTACTCATATGTTAAAGTAAAAAAAAACCAGAGTTCGGGGGCTGGATATCATGTTTCTACAATGTTTATAGTGCTTGTCCTAATCAGGATTTAATGAATCTGAATTCCTCATGGGTGATTCCCTTGCAAAGTATAACCTATTTACCTACGTACTTCTTGGTCGATGGAAAATTGGTGAATTTTGGGTGGGAATTGTAACAGAATTTTGGAGATTACATTATTTTTTTTTTAGGAAACTTTTTTTTTAGGACAGAAGGAGAATTTTTGTGTGAGGATTCGTAATGTGTAACATGTTTAGGGATTTATCTAAATAATTTTAAAACCTTTTTTGACTTTTTATCAAGAATTGACATTTAATTTTTTTTTTTTTTGAATTTTATGTCTGAATGTTTCATTTATTGAATTTTGATATTTATAAATCTTAATTTAGCCGTTATTCAGTCATTGGATTTAATCATTTTTGGTTTTGATTTTAATATTATTTTTCACATTTGAATTTATTTTGAGGCTTGGATTTCAACATATTTTTCTGGCATTGTCCTCACTAGTTTGAAATGAGTTCAATACGTGTCGGCATATAATTTCAACTTGAAACCTCTATCGGCTTCACCTAAAGCTTACTAGTTTTTACACTGTTACAAGTGAGTTAAATTCAGTCTGACAGAATTTTGTGGAATGGGACAGGGATAGAAAAATTTGATGTTGCCTTTTCTCCTTTATTTTTTACCGTATCCTCCGATTGTCGCCAATTTCCCATAACATTTTTGATTTTCACTTTAGATATAATTTCCTCATTAAAAGAAAGAAAAAACAGACACATCAAATGTGAGACAGAAGGAAGGGAGACACATTTTATATTGACCAAGAAGACAATGATAATGATACTTTCCCATGAACTTGTCGTTGTTGTCGTTGCCCTTCATTTTTCCCATCCTATATATCTTTTTCTTTTCTCTCTCTTTCCCCTTTCCCCCTTGCCCCCAAATAGAATTCCCTTGACAATGGACATTGAAATGTGTGGTTTTTTTTTTTCATTTCACAGCCACGCACTGTTTGTACTTGACCCAATGTTTCCACTTTATACACGAATGCTATAGTATACACTACACAATCTGACATGTAATACTGTGGGAGCAAAACCTATACAAGCATTTTTGTGCACATTTCTTTTGTGCAAAACTCTGAACAAAGTATATCAAAATGGAAATCTCTTTATTCCTTTTTTTTTAATACCGTTTTTGTTTCTCCATCAAGTGAAACTTTACCCTTTGATAATCATTACCTTGGTAGTAGGTCAATATCCAGTATTTACAAAAAGTGACTTTGGTACTGGTATAACAATGATGAAAGCTATAGAGAGAGAGAGAAAAAAAGGAGCAGGAATGACAAGATTTTTGTGTAGCATGCTAGACAGGAAAAGTAAGGCCTTGTTGCCAAAGCGTGTTTGACAACGTGATCTTTCTTGATACTCATAAATATATTAGGAATTGGTTTAAAAATCGGGTTTTATAACAACAAAATAAAAATGCAGTTTTAGGGGAGAGAGAGAGACATAGGAGGAGGGGGAAACGTGAAACAGAATTTTTGGTGAAGAAATAATGTTGCTCTCTATACCAAAATACATGATTTTTTTAACCATCAATATTTTCCCCCAATTTAGGAGCTTGGCTGGTATCATTTTTAGGATGAGATTAAAATTGGGGATCCACGGATAAAATGGTACAACCAAAAAAAATATTTTTTGAATACCTGCAAGGCTAAACGGTTGGAGAAGATTTGGTAATAACTACAAAAAAAAATTCAAGTTTCTTCCAAAACTTTGTAAAAAAAAATGGGGAAAAATCCAATTTTTCCCCCCTCAAATAAATTTCAATTGGAAATATCTCCAAACTTTCTGTCCTTGCAAAAGAAGATATTGTCAGAAGGAAAATGACACCAATATGTATATAACACGCTCACAAATGGGCACTGTCCCAAGGGAAATCGTCAAAACGTGTGTGTGACAGAGTGCATAAAAGCAGAAAAAAATTGACAAGAAATGCATTTTGCACCCAGTTCACTGGAATATTTTGCATAATGTAACCACAAGGTCAATCCTGACTACACTTCTATGGTAATCGAAGGAAGCCGGATTCTCCAAAAAAAAACACGGGGGAAAAATTCAATTCTTCCAAGTCAAAAAAAAATCTTCACGGCCTTCTTATGCACTTTCCTCGCAATTTTTTTTAATATAAAAAATTGGGGAAAATTTTAAATTTACAGTGGAGAATATTTTAGAATTTAATATCAGGATTTTTAAAAAATGGGAAATACATACAAATATCAATAGAACACGTGATTTCGAATGAGATCAAGGAGAGAGAGAGAGAAAGAAAAAGGAAGTAGACTTGTTTCAATCCAGAAAATGTGCAAGGTACAAAATTCCGCGTAAACACATGGGTGTTTTTTTGCACCAGTAGATAAAGATTTCACGTAGGCATGCCCTCATAGCGAAAAGATTGGGGTGGTATAAGACAACTTAATTACACCTGAAGATTGCCAAAGATGAACATGTGCTTCTTCCCAATTATATTACCCGCAACGTGTCGGAGGATAAAATAAAAATTGTAAGCACCAAGTGAAAAGATAGTAAAAAAAAACACTACATATTAGCAAGAAAAGAAAACAAAATTATTTTTCAACTCACTGAGCTTTCTGCTCTCCTCCCCTTGTACCAAATGAACTTATAGACACATATGTACATACTGTACAAACGAAAAAACCAAATAACTTCACAGTCCCTTTGTGACCTAATAAGTTTTGCTCAGTCGTCAGAGAAATTGGGGAGAAGAGAATGTCATATTTTTTTTACTCCTTTTGATTTATTTCCCCTTTATTCTCCCTATTAGTAATTCCCCTTGTGTGGACTGCCAAGTTTTCATCCCACATATAGACTACACAACAATGGGTCAAAGGGCTCAGGGTTAGTACTACGAATTCTTGAACTTGACATTGCAAAAAAAAAAAATAGAGGAGGAAAAATCTCGTGGAGGTTGAAATGGAGATTTTTGCTCTTCTGTCACGTAATTACTTTTTTTTTTAGACAAACCCCTTGGTAAAGTTATAGGTACAAGAACTTTTTTAAAGGTACAAAAAAAATATATAGGTGGATTGAAGTTACTGAAAAAGTCTTGAGGGGTAACGTGACTGCATTTTGTGGCATGTGCGAGTTTCTTTTCTCGTCATTTCTTGCGTGAAGAAGGAGGAAAAATTGTTTGGGAGTTTAGTAGTCGTATATATTATTATATGGATATATGTGTACCACATTTCCCCATGAATGGCTTCGTGTACAAGAGAGGAAGATAGAGGGGGGAAAACGTGTGGATTGTGCTGGTTTTCATACCCACAGAAAAGTTGGATGAGGCAGGTAAATGGTTAAGTGCTTGAGCTGAAAGAGAGACTGAAAAAAATAGACATCTTGAGGTTTTTTAGCCTAGAGAGAAAGGGAATGGAATTTGGCACACTGTCATATTCTCTTTCTTTCTTTCTCTCTCTCTCTCTCAACTTGTGGCTGTGGCGGTCTGTAAGAGTGGTTGAGGTCGAAAAATAATGGGTACTCTGTGAGATATTAAAATAATTGTATTATTCCTCTCCGCCACGCCGGTCAAACAATATATTTTACCACTTTATACTCTTCCTTCCATAAACAGTCATATATGTATAGAGAGGAAGGAAAATTGGTATTCAACTCTCAAAAGAAATGGTTCATACTACTCACAAATGACTCTCCTTCCAATACTTAATGACAATCATAAATAGAGAGTGAAATGGGATGGAGAGAATTTTTTGAAGAAGAACAAGAAAATATTTGTGAGTTACCACCATGATTGTTAAGTATCACGTACCACATGAGTATTTGCGGACGAGAGAAAACGGGTAAATGTATTTCGTATGGGGAAAGATCACAGGGAAAGTACTTCATTTTGTAAATGCTCAGTTTTTGCGTACATAAATTAATTTTGTACATTTTTATTGTCCAAATTTTTATTTTTATACAATTTGATTTGGTACATTTTTATTTTATAAAATTTGATTTTGTGCATTTTTATTTTGTAAATCCTCAATTTTGTGGACTTGCTTAATTTTGTACATTCTTGTGGCCCACATTTTTATTTTTATAAGATTCGATTTTGCACATTCTTATTTTATTAAATTTTGCTTGGTACATTTATATTTGATGAAATTTGATATTTGTATTTGATTAAGTTTGATTTTGCACATTCTTATTTTATTAAATACTTGGTACATTTTAATTTAATTTTAATTTATTTTATTTACATTTTTATTTTATAAATTTCGATTTGGTGAATTTTGTTGGTTAATTTGCATTTTTCCTACGTTTCCATTTTTTTTAATTTGTATTTTGATTTCTCCCACGTGTGTAGAGTTGTTCGGATTGAGAAATGATTGGATTTGACCGGGACGGACGACTGAAAAGACGCCGACGTTTACGATGAAGTTGAATTCAGCGGGTGGACTGTTGCAAATTAATGTGGGTTCTCACCACGGCCCACCACCCCTTGGGGGTGTTGGAGGTGGTCATGGAGGAGGTGGTGGGGGTGGGGCTCATGCATGGACCTACATGATGCCCCAAACCCCGGATGGAGTGCCGGTCACCTCAAGTTCGGGCTTAAATGATGAGACAATGGACGTGAAAATGAATGGCCTTCACCCTGACCTTCCCCCAGATCTGACGGAACTCAAAAGCTTGTACCCAGGAGACTACCAATTGACGGCGAATGATCCCCACATGCCACAAATGGGGGTTGTCCCCTCTGTGAGACCCTACAGTAATGGGGGTGGAGGGGGTGGTGGTGGAGGAGGAGGAGGAGGAGGTGGAGGAGGAGGAGGTGGAGGTGCTGGGGCAAATGGACCCGTTTTTGACATAGTGACAAGTTCCACACAAATGACTCCCATGTTAAATTCCACCTCGAACATTAAATCCGAATTAGCGGATTATCTCCTCAACTCTGACATTGATGATATTGCGGCATTGATCGGGAGTGCGATTGCGGATAGCACCGTCCCCACCCTCGGGACGGGCATGGATGAATGTGGGGGTGTCACCTCATCCACCATTGACCCCTGGACAGATTTGGATGCTTGGATTGAGTCGGCATGTGTGATAGGACCGGTTCATTCCAGCAACAATAATAGTAGTAATAATAACAACAACAACAACATCAAAATTGAACAAGACAATACCATACATACTTCCGACTTCCATCCAACCCTTCAGAACCTACTTCAGAATGACATTATTGGACCCCCACACCCCCACCAGCCACCCAACCAACAACAATTGTTCCATGACCAAGCCAAGGCCCAAGAACATTTTACTACTTCCATTCTACAGTCAAGGTTAATTATCTTTTATTTTATTTACATCCATTTAAACAAATTGGTATCCATGTTTTTATTTATATTCATTTAAAAAAACGATATCCATTTTTTTATATCCATTTACAAAAATGATATTCATTTTTTTAAAAATTGATATCCATTTGTTTATTTTATTTTTATCCGTTAAAAAAAATTGATATACATGTTTTTATTTACATCCATTTCAAAAAATTAATTATTATTATTTTTTATTTATCTTCGTTTTTTATTTATATTTATGTTTTTTTTATTTTTATATTTCAATTTGTTTATACATGTTTAAAATAATTATATTCGTTATTTAAAAAATGTTATAGTAATTTTTTAAAATTTTGTTATATCCATTTTTGTATTCTATTTCCCCATACTAACATTTCCCCACATGATTGAAACATTGCCTTTGTCCAGGCTCCATTGTCACTTTGTCTCTCAGTCTCTTCAGTAGTCCTTTCTCTTTTCTTCGCTGTCTTAACTGACCATTTTGCCCATGAATCACAAGCTCCGAAATAACGCTTTCCCCATAAAAGAAAATTCGTACCTAAATTATAACAAAATTTCTACTTTCACTAAAAAAAATCGTACATTTTAACTTCCCCTACTAAATTCATACCAAATTAACATACATTTTGATTTTACGTGAAAATTTAAATATTTAATTTGACATTTAATGTAATATTTAATTTTGATTTCTTATAATCGTTTTAATGTATTTCAATTTCAAATTTAATTCACAATTGACTCATATACTCAAAAAAAAAATTATCCCATGATTAAAAGCGCTAATACAGTGTTTTGTGAAAAACCTTTTTCATGGACTGCTTTCTCTTCTGTGCTCATCTTTTACACTCCACTTCCGTCATCTGAATTGGACAATTTGTGATGTTCACAAAAACAAAACACAATCTCTTCCCTTATTGTACAAAAAAACAATTTAAAAAAAAAACAAAAAAATCACAATTTTTTAACGTTTTTGGAACGGAATGAAAATAAAAAGATTACAGCAACCGTCGATGAGACAGGAGAATACAAATAATCCAAGACATTTATCTTCCCCTCAACATCAATTACCTGAATCAACGACGTCACTCTATGGATTGAAAGTTGACCCTTACACCCTGGACCCGGACTCACCGCCTTTTGACACCCAAAATGGGATGGGAGGGAATGGACAAGAGATTCAACGACCTCACACAACCCACGTGTCCCCGCCTGCCGTCGTCACATCCACGATGGGTCGCTACCGGAAGTCCTTCAACCAGCGAAAGAACTACGATGGCTTTATGGGTGGACCTGGAGGGTTCCAAGATTTCACACAGGTGCTACTGGTTTATTAATACTACATGTTCAAATCCATTTTTATCTTATCATAAGTATAAAATCACATGAAATTAGTTTTCATTTCAATTCAAATTAATTTTCGTTTAAATTCAAATTTACCTTCATTTAAATCGAATTAATTTAAATAAACTGAACTGTGAGTTTTTTAAAAAATTTGTTCACTTATTTCATAAACCGATAACCAGTTTGGAATAATTGAATTAATATTCAACTATTGAATTAATGGACTGTATTTTTATGTTCTGGAACTTATTGAATTTCTTGATAATCAGTTTTGAATGATTGAATTTCTTTCCTCCAAAAATTTTGGACTTTATGTATTCCATTAACTGTTAATCAGTCTGAATTATTGCATTTCTTGTAAATTGAAAAAAATTGCACCGTACCGATTTTGCTTTTGCACTTACTTACATTAATTTTAATCAGTTTGAAAGGTTGAATTTGTCATCAAATTAAAAAAATATGTTGACTGTTAAACGAGATAAAAGAGAAAGCTTACCTTTAATTAATGGGCAGAATTAGAAGTCACATGAAGATGATCAGGTTTATTTGTTTTGTCCAGATATGTTTAAAATATTTCTCTTATTCTGTGGCCCATAGAAAAAAAGTGGCTTAAATTTATTATAGTCTCACTGTATTCCAGAAAAGACTATATTTTCTACTAAATATTTGTTTTACAGTATTAAATTTTTAGTATTAAAGTTTCTCCAGGAGAAACTAAGTGTTTATTGACTGTATTATCTCCTAGCTGTATTCTAGGAAAAACTAGATTTTGATCCTTCTTATTTTCTAACTGCATTTCAGAAAAAACTAAATTTTGATCCAGTGTATTATCTCTTGTATATAATATAAACTAAATTCTGATCTTAATAATCTCCTAGCTTTCCATAAAAAAAAATTGACCAAAAAATCTCTTGGAGTTGTATTCAGGAAAAAAAAAATCTAAATTTGGATCACATTTCCTGGCTGTATTTCAGACTTCACAATTGCTTTTGTTTGTTACCAATAATAATTTTTGAAAATTTCTGTTGAATTGATTGAAGGAGGGAAATTTAGGAGGACTAAAATTCATCAGAGAGAATATTAATTATACGTTGATTAAATGACAAAAACGATGTCATTGGAGGCATTTGCTATTAAATGCTATATGTTTTTATTTTTGTTTTTACCCCTTTCACGCTCTCTTCCACACGACCACGTTTGCAGCCTGGAACGGTCTCAAAGCTGACAAATGGGATCAAGAAAAGGAGTGGGAAGGCGAAGCTAAATGCGGCCGCCGCCGCCTGCCAATCCCTCGACATGGTGGACGGAGGGAAGGAGAAGCCGATTCATCGATGCGGGATTTGTAATCGGGGATTCTTGAATAAATCTAATATCAAAGTTCACCTACGAACTCACACCGGGGAGAAACCCTTCAAATGCGACACTTGTGGCAAAGCATTCCGACAAAAAGCCCATCTTCTCAAACATGTTCAAATACATAAACGACTCCCAAGAGACTAGTAGTAGAACCTTGTGTAAACTATTTTTTTTAAAATTTTTAATAATTATTATTGTTTTTTTTTCTCTTGTTATTTTAATTATACTTGAAAAAGGAAAAGGGACAAAAAAAAAACACAAAGCTATAATATAATATAGATACACTTGAAACTCATTTGTTATTGTTGTTATATGCTTCTTTGTTGTGTGCAAACTTATTGTTAGCATAATTTTAAAAAAATGGATGGAAACGAGACAATCTATTTTTATACAAAGAAAAAAAAACGAATGGATTATATGACGTTACTACTGACTTCATTCCCGTCCTGCCTTGTACCCACATGAATATGTAAAAAGAAGAAACAGATATTTTTTGGTATATATTTTTATACAATAATTTTATACCGCCCCCACACAAGTCCACAAAAAAAACCAAGCAAGACAATCACAAAAAATAAGACAATCACACAAAAAAAACAAGACAATCACAATCAAACGCTTGTAATCACATCCGACTTATTTTTCCTTCAGGGACGCCAAGAAATGACAAATGTGAGCAAAAATGCGTGATTATGGATTAGAAATTAAAAAATATATATACATATATATTTTTGTACGCAAATAAGTGTATTTTTTATGAGGAAAAGAGAAATGGAAAATGTTGATCCACCGAGGATTGAATTATAAAATGACGAATTAAATCCCCCTTTTGGAATAGAGGAAATAATATTCACAAAAAAAAAAACCCTCAAATCGTCACCGCCCCAATTGATATCACTGTTACTGTACATTTACTGTTAATTAGTATTTACATTGTTGTACCTTTTTAAATGGACCATATATACATACATTGTAGTAATCTAGAGAGATCTGAATTGTTGGAATCTGCCGATTTTTTATTTTATTGTTGCTAATTTTTTAATATTATTATTATTATTTGTTGATCGTAAAACCCATCGCCGTATTATTATTACTAACACACAGAATAGATGAACGGGGACAATACTTGTTAGTATCTACTATACACAGTTATCATCTGTACTTATCACTTTTAGATTCACTTCTCTTTAGCC